>JAKTRA010000021.1:0-169743 GCA_030579495.1 Pichia heedii | reverse complement strand
ACTACATTCGCCCATTACTCAACAACCACTGAATATTTTTCAACTCTACTTTCACCATTACAATCAGTAAAATTACACCTTTCTATAGAGTATATAACATACACACATTGTTGTTCATGTATACTACCTCCTACTTCCTCTTTGTTATATAGACAAACCTCTCAAAGAAAACTTCGCAGTGTTGAAAAAAAATTTTTCGACAATTTTGAAAATTTTTTCGACGTTCTTTTCTTGGTTGTTTACTATGTGTATGTTCTTTCTTCTTTGCTTCACTACACCATCAATATACCCCACACACACACTACGATGAAGGTTTTAGATATAAAATAAACCATTCTTTCAGCCCAGTAGATGAAATAACCATGAAAGCTGGTCTAGAAGGGCGTCTGACAATTGGAATTATATTACTATAATAAATTGATTCATTGATTACTCGACAACCACTATAGTTATATGAACTTGGTTTACAGTTTTAGCATCAGCATCACAAGGCCTTTCTAACCATGTAATGCACTAATACGATTGGTGGTTTATAACACTCGGTGGCAAATTCTGATGTTTTATTTTTATATGTTCATCGACTCATTACTCAACAACCACTATACTTATATGAACTTGGTTTACAGTTTTAGCATCGCCACTCTCAGGCCTTTCCAACCATATAACACACTAAGCTTGATATCGAGACAATACATTGACTAAACATTTGATGAATTCAAAAAAATCAAACTTTGTTAATTAATATCTCGACAACCACTACACTTATATGAATTTCATCAACACTATTTTCATCAACAAACTCATCTCTTTCTACTGATGTATTAATATCAATGAATTGTTTTGTCAAAAAGTTCAACATATATTTCACATACTAAAAATCAAATTTCATTAATTAATATCTCGACAACCACTACACTTATATTGATTTCATTTATACATTCACCATCACCTCTTTCAGACCTTTCTAACCATCTAATCCTCTTATACGATTATTGGCATACAACACAAAGTGAAAAATACTACTATTAATTATTTCCAATGTTCATCACCTCATTACTCAACATCCACCATACATACATCCACTCTATCAACACTCTTAGCATCAGTAAATTTTTCTCTTTCTACTCATGCATCAAACACAGCCAAAATATCCCATCTTTGACTACTTGTATTTTCATGGTTCCCCATCTTCAACCCCCATTTACTCGACAACCACTCGCTACTTTTATATAATGTTTATACCTTTACCATCGTCGTGCATAGCTCTTTCTATATAGTACTTAACATCTCCACTTTATCTCCACTCCTAACCTTTCGAAAATTATTACACACACAATGAATTAATTTCTCAAACATTACTACAATAACTCAGTTTAATTCTAAAAATGTTTTTCAAAATTTCAGAAAAAAAAAATTTCAGAAAAAGTATGAAATACTCGGCTAATTTATGAATTTTGTGTTTTCAAATTGTCGCATATTCGGCTAGAGATATTATGAGATTGTATATGATTTTGGTTAGAAGCAAAAAGAGATTTATTTAGAAGAGTCAAATACCCAATGTTCATTCAGTGATGAATTCAAACTAAAATATATAGTTTTATATAAAATCGAAACTCATAGATTCAAAAACAAAGTAAGCAAAAAAATGAATTGCAGTTCCTCCAAACCTAAATTTATGATCATCGTTGAGTAGATCTAAGTTTCAAAGAGTACTATGTACTGAAAAAATTAAGAAAAATTAATCATAAAAATATGAGTGTAATATTCGTTTTCTAATAATTTCTGTTTTCTTGAAATGTAATCAAAAAAAGAAATCGATAAAAGTATAACTTAATAATTTTATAAATGAAATCAATGAAGTGATTATGCAATGTCATTCGATGTTGATTGTCGTTAAAGTATTAGATGTAAAGTTATGAAAAAAGAAATATAATTACAAATTGATGAGACTCTTTGATATGATAATTGGTGTATAAGCAAATTTATTAATAATAAGTTTATAGTTGAAGACTTGAGTTTATCTCAAAAGGTTATTGTATAGTTTAATTATGCAAATGTTTATAGTCAAAGTCTTCAGTATTTTTTATTTCTTTTTGTAAGATAATTTAAATTTATGAATAATGAATCTGAAGAATGGTTTCCAAAAATATAACAATCTTTTTTGATTCTGTTCAATGAAATATTATCATAATGATCATAAATTATTCTCAAGTGTTAATGTATGTTGATCAATAAGCTAACTAAAGACTTTTAATCAAGTTTTATGTAAATCTGAGACTATTCAACAATAGAAATCATAATTGAAGTAGATAATAGAGCAGGGTTTATTGTAACATAATATGAGTATCTAGTTATAGTAAGTAGTTGAAAGGGAAACATTCAGGCAGTTTGATTTTGAGTATATAACATCAATGGGACCCACATTATTCCATTTTGAAGTAAAAAGTTTCAAATCCTTTTGTTAATCATGCAATGTAGTCATTAGTCCAATTTCAGCAAATAATTAGCCTGTAAATTCTCTTTGAGAAAAACCTTTTTGACTGATTAATGGTTTTAAAAAATTGAATAATATGATAAGAGATTTTCTTTCATTGATTAAGATATTATTAAAAAAGATATAAATTCCACAACAACTAAAAAAAAAATGTTGTAATAGGAGTCTTGAAGTTTAAGATTTAAGATATGAACATTGGTTTCATTTATTTGAATGAATTTCACAGTTTTTTATTTAATTTTTTGGCTCCATTGTTGTCCAACTATTGAAAGTATTAAAGCTTTGTTATTTCCTATGATTGATAGCTTATATAATACAAACTAAAACTGCACTATTGAAATGAAAGCATGTAAGTATTTCTGTAATCATGATAATGTAATTCACTTTAGTATTACGAGAGTTTAGATTTCATATAAACTAGTTCAATCATCTGTGTTTTGTTTTCTCTGTTATTTCATGTAAAGTCATTTAGGCCTAATGATGTTTGACATGTATCATATTTGATTATCAGTTGGATCTACTATCGCAACTATTTGTTTCCTTAAAAAATATCACTTACATTGAATTGAATCACTATTCATTTTCTACTGAAATAATCATTTTCTTTCATATATCATTTGTTTTATGGACGAGTTTGATGTGTTTCTTCTCTGCTAATCCTTTTTTTAACAAAAGCATCACTCATCAATAAAGTAAAAATCAATGTAACAGCCAAAAACATAACATTCAATCTAAAAGGTTAGTTTCTATTCTGGTTTATATCAAACGCTTTCATTATAATAATAAAATATTTAACAGTAATTGAATCATAACATTTGAGTCAAAAGGTTAGCTTCTATTCTGATGTATGTTTTCATTATAATAATGAAATAGGTAACAATAGTTGGATTAGAAAGCATCAGCTCTATTGCAAGCTGATGTTCTCTGTTCTATTTCATGATAATAGGGCTATTCAGTCAGTAGTATTGCAGTTTGGTAACGTGATAGTATTCCAAACATTGTTATATTCATAAAGAATGTTTTCCATTAGAAGAAAACTTTACATCTATTTCATCAAGAACAACAACCACAACAACGACAACAACAATAACAACAACAACGCGAGCTAAAATCAATACCCGATAAGCGAGGGTTGGTGTTTTCATAAATTTCAAAAATACCCGAAAAAATGTTACTTTTTTGAAAAAAAGTTGAAAATTCTCGCTAGAGAATTTAAGGTAGAATGTTTTGAGTATCTTAGACATTATTTTTTACAAAATAAATGATGAACGAATAAAGTATCACAAACGTAATCCATCTGAACTATAAAAGGAAATTCAAAAGATAGTTATAATAAATACACCAACTCAAGAAATGGATAGTGCTGAGACTTTAGATCCAGCATCAGCTAAATCGACTATTCTGGAAGGATTCCTAGAAAATACTACACGGGAAACTGTTTTCTGTGAGGCCAATGATGTTAGTACCTATAATGTTTATTCATGTAAAAATACATAAAATAATGATATTACATGAGAAAAAATGACTGACGTTTGTATGAAAAACTTATGATTCAGCTCTTCGATCAACAACTAACTGATGATTGTTTCAGGATTTAACTAGTCATCAAAAGAACAAGCAACAATATCATTCATTAATGATTCTATATATAATTCAATCAATAATGAATTGCTAACATTAGAACTACCAGGTTTGATCAATTTATTGAGAAAGTGGAGGATACCATAAGGAATTAACAGAAAGAACAGGTTGAACATTAATATCGGCTATTATAAAAAATAAAGTAATAATTAAGGATTTCAGTGCAGAAATAGTTTTAACTAATAAAGTTGGAAAATTTGGTACTGATTTACAAAAGATTATCATTGAACGGTTAGAGTACAATTAAAATATGGAGAAGACTGAAATATATGCTGATTCTGAATAATTGTTCATATTAATTTCAATTGTAAGGAAATAAATATGATATGCTATAATGAAGTCATGTGGTAATTACGTAAAAGTAATAAAAGATAGATGATAAAGATTTGGCATGAAAATAACAATAAATTAGGTTTGGCATTAAATTAATTTAAGAAGTCTATTCCCTAAAGTTAAATAATAGACAAACAGTATGAATTATTGTACTGTTCTGTCGGGCATGAGTTGTGTATAAAAGAAACTACGTTTCCATATATGATTGTTATATAACTCTTCCTTGTGGAGAGAGGTACTCTTAATCAGAGTATTAGTGAGAGACAAGACTACTCAAGTTATCTTTCATCTAATACCAACCGTGCCCATTATACGCATATCGTATTTATCTGGAACAAAGATCCAACGTTAGATTCAACGTTAATTTAATTATATTATAACTAAGGGAATATTCATTGTAAGCTATATTGCTACAATTTAGGTTATTTATTATATTACATAATCAATATTAAACTTATTTTAACCTAACGACTTTTCCCTTTCAATATAACGAAGATTTTCATTTATTCTATAATCATTAGAGACTAAAATGGTTTGATTAATTGAATTATCATCAATCAGTGCTGATAATTGTCTAAAGTCGGTTTCATCCACAAAATCTTCAAAACCTAATCCAATTAAATACTTCCTTGGAGTGAAAATGGGGAAATTTTCATGACTTTTATTGAATATTTGTTTATTAATATCTCCAGTATATGGCGTTAATGCATTAGGATAAATTCCCGAGTCTTTGTTAGAATTAGACAAGTTTTTATTTAAGCTTGTAGCATTATAATTAGGACGATAACGTCTACAAGAATTATACTTATAATAATTCTTCTTATTAGGATACTTACCATTATATTTTTGGTTGAAATGATATTTTGGTATTTTATTATAGGAATAATTATGCTTAGTGAATCTTTTGATATCGATGAGATAATTCAATCATAAAACTAAGATAATTATACTGGAATCATCTTTTGATTTTATGAAACAATTGAGTCGATTTATAGTGAAATAGTTATATAAGATTGTATCAATTAATATAATACCAAAACTTTTACATATTATTATTATCTAATTCAAAGTCAATTAATGGCATAGCTAATGATGCATCTATTCATTCAGCAAAAGTAATTCGGAAAATGATTGATCATTAGATCCTCTATTGAAAATTGACTCCATTGATGGAGTTATATCCATAAATTATGTCATTAGAGTTATTATCATTGGGACCTTTGAATAAGCAGTTGATATATCGTTTTAATTCTCCAATCTTCTGTTTTATGCGCTTCACGCAAGCATGATCAACAACTTGGTATATAAATCGATTTGGTTTTGGTTTATCCCTGGCTGACATCATCATTCGATGATAAATTCATATTATTATCAATATTAGTAGATCTACCTAATAATTTTTCAGCCATCATATCTATTTCTATTATAGTTCTATTATCTTTCCTCATTATCTTATCTTCTGGTGGATTTTTCATCCATTTTTTTTATTTTGATTTAATTGTGTTTTAAATTATCACATTTGCTTTGTTAGACTCTATTCATGTCTTTTCACAATTAATAATCATAGTTTTTCAATACTCATCTCTTCACTTTTATCGATATTACTATCATTCTTTAAAATTACATTTAAACTTTCTTCATCTTTCTCTTTCATATTAGAGTTTGTTATGTAAGTAATCAAAACAATTGAATGGAATAAACCAATCTTGAGAATAAGTTAATTTCAATGTATTTTCAGTAATATATTTAATAATGAATCAAAACTGCTATAGCTTATAGTTCATACGATGGACCAGTTCCTACAAACTACCTCATAAACATGTCTGTTTATTTCTGAGCCACCACATCTTGCTAGATTGACATGAAAGCATGGTATTTCAAGGAGTCCAATATTTTTGAGCTTACATACATCAATTCTATCACTAGCAGTATTATCATAGTTTGAACTATATAATCAATTTTATCTAATATGTGTCATTGCTAATATCTTCTTTAATAGGCTTTTTTTAAATTATCTAGAACAATATCAGATTATTTCTCAACATATTTAACATCTTTCTAAAAAATTTTCTATTGGAAGAAAACATAACTTCCTTACAGACTAATAGTATTAGTTGTCACTTTCACTGTATCTAATTTGTTAAATTTCAATATCTATTCTGATGTTTTATGTGTTGAATTTGGTTTCACTTTAAGCAATATTTCAATTTAGAATTGGATAAAGATAAGTATCTTTCTACTAAAAGAGTAGTCAGAATTTGATATCTTATATAGTCATAGTTTCATGATAATCTGTAGAACTTGACTAAGTACTCAAATATCTAACATAATGATTCAAAGATAGCTTCAAACATCAGAGACTTTGCCTATCAGTATTTTGTTTAGCCAAATTTCAAGTCTCAGTATAGATGTGCATCATATTTATTTTCTGGTGTCTATATCAGAACTGAAAGTCAATGAGTTGAACATACTGTTATCTCCATAATGTTAACAGTATATATAGAAAATAATTCATCAAAATCGTTTTACTGAAAGTTCAATAAACAATAAATCATTTCCATCTAATCAACATGCAACCCAACTAACTGCGATATCTTATGTAGTATCAGTAATAGACATGAATAAAAAATGTTATTTACTTGTCAAATATGAAAAACATTCAACATGAAAACTTCAACTATAAGAACATTCAAAATATCCGATACCCGATATCCGAGAATTTTTTTCCACAGAAATTTTGTTTTTCCCGAAATTTAAGCACTTTTCTAAGAAAAAAAAATTTTTTTCTTATTGAGGAAAGTCAAATTTTTCTTTCATTATGACAAACTTATTGTTGTATGTGATCTACATAGTAATACTTCTTTTATTGAATAAATGGCATGTAATCTACTAAATTGATAGTTTTTTCTCCATCAATGGGAAGTAGTTCTATTGTATATTTGTTTTCTACTTTGAAACTGGCAGTTAAATGCTTTATTTAATGTTTTATTACTAAATTAATTTTTTCTAAACTTTTTTTGACAATCTAGAAGAAATCAATTTCTTAGTTCTGAGAATCTCAATCGTTAAAATCCAAATTTTCAAAACAAAAAATAAAATGAAAAGAAAATACCATGGTTTTATAGCTCTCAATCACAAAAGTTATTTGAATTCAATTATATTTATGAATATCAATATTAAGAAAGTGTTATAGAGAATCAAAAGTATTACTTTACTATGAATAAATGACGAGCCTCCTAATATTGAGAAAAAATTACGAATTTTCCAAAGACGCGAAAAGAGAGAAAGAAATTGGAAGACAAGTTACAATTGTGTAATACATTAAGAGACATCATATCTTTTCAGGAACTATTTGAAGGTTCCTATAAGTTCTATGAATTGTCTCAAGATAATCAGCTTCCCCACATTGATTATCACAACATAATATCTCTATCCAAAATGTCAAAGAGTTAAAATGGAATCTAGATGTGAACCCAGTTTTCTTGTTTTCTTCTGATCTGATATGCAATATCATTATCTTTCCGAGCTGAATAATACATCTCTCATAAGATCAAGAATCGTTAATGGATATCTTTGTTACTATTGGTGGAACAATATGCTATTTTCATTTGATTTGTGAAAAATGTATATATGTTAATCTTTCAAGAGACTTTAACCTATTCATGTATCATTTAAACGACAGATTATTATTTATATCATAATCGTTTGACATTGAATTTCAGCCAATATAGATGAACTCATGGTTTTAGTAACTCTTAAGAGATACCATCAACAAAGAGGTAAAACTAAACTTATATATCATTACTAAAAACAGTGTTTACCCAATAAAATGCACATAGTTTTTCATCTATATATGAATTTGTGTTTTTATTCAAAGTTACAATCTAATACGTTTTCATTTGTTATCTTCTTTCTCTCACTATGGATATAACATTATTAATAAAGCTTTATCATAATAAGTTTTCCAGATTCCGTTATCTTCTTCATGTTTATATTTATTTGACTATTCAATTCTCATTTCTAATAATCTGATATCTAATTCTTTTTTATTTGATTAATATGTCACTAAATTGAAAAGAATGAAATTATACCATCTTCATAATATTCATGAACTTTCCATGCTGATAATAAATGCAATCTATATAGATGCCGACCAAGCGTTAATTCAAGTTTTGTCGAAGGATCAGTCACTCTAGTTAATCAATAACTATACCTCTCTTTAATCAAGAACATTATCAATGAACGTTTAAAGTACTCATTACATATTTGTTGAGCATTTGAAAAAATCAGTTTTGTCATTCTTATTCATCAATATGATAATATGGACGATCATGAACGCTGGGATTTCTGGTATTATCTCTATTTATTCTTCCAAATACCACCAGCCTGCCGAATAGAGTGTATTAGTGTCAACGAGTAGGCATATTTGATAATTATGGTTCTGTGATAAATACTCAAAAACCTTGAGATTGATTTTAATGATATTGATTGATGAATGGGTTTGATAATTTTAGTAATGATTCTTCTTCCTACTTGAACTTTAGACAATATTCTGAATACATGTATTATTTATCCTATATAAACAAAGAAGTAAAAGACAATCATTGAATATGTTCAAGACTTTTTCTTGAATTTCAAGGATCTATGTTAAGATCGTCAAGTTAAATGATCATTATAGTGTTTAAGCTTTCTTTCAAACTTATAATTCACAACAAAAATATCTGATTGCATATTAGAGAATTGACTGAACGATGTCCAATTACATCATGGACAGTTTTCATACATGTTATTATATCTCCCCTAAAGATATATCCATTGTATCAGATATTCATGATCATCAATAGTAATTGGTGAAGAAATAAATCTCAATATTAGCAAGTGAACTTTCCACTAAATGTGTTCCTTGTAATTATCATTGGTATAGCTACTATTATAGTCTTTGATTGAGATAATTCTTTTTACTATGAATTATTGGCTAAATAAACCCCTTAAAACATAGAAAGGTCTAATACTACTTCCTTCACTATTCTTCCTGATCTTTTTATGAAATCAGAGATATCTTGGAAAGTGATACTTCCAGTTTTTTCCAGTTCTATTATCAATTCACAATCCCTGTCAACAAAACATCATAACTTTACTCTATTCAAATTTTGTTTATCATTACTTTATCTGTACAATTCTTTATCTCTAGTAGCGCAATCTGGTACAATCACCAAAATGAATAACAAGTCAACTTTCATATTTTAATTTGTAAGAAGAGTTGACTATCTCTCAACTGATAACCCAAAGGTACTGTCCCGATCTACGGAATTCCATTACCGTTTTATTTCCAATCTTTTGATTCATCAGAATTAAGTTCTTATCAGTATAGAAAATTTCCCAAAATGGAATATGCGACAATGTTTCATCACATTGATAGAGCTGTTATTAGAGATTATCATTCTTATTCGTACAATTTCTATAAATAAGATAACTATTCACTAATCCTTTTTCTGATTTGGTTAGGAACTGATATACTTGAAATAACAGAAACAAAACCAAAAACTAGAACTAAACCACTAAAAAAAAATCAAAAAATGCCTGATATTGTTTTTGACATCGTTGGAACTTGTATTTCATATGAAAACGTTATTGATGCAATCGCCTATAAGATGGGTGATAGATTCAAGGAATCTGGTATTGACCCACGTTTATTTTTCTTCTTCTGGCTTGCTGGTTGTGAACGTGATTATTCATACTTATCACAATGTAAACATTACCAAACTTTTGGTGATGTTTTCAAATACACATTTTATAGATCATTATTTTTTGCAGGTATTAAAGAACCAAGAAAATATGCAACTGATGAAGATTTAGAATATATTTATGGTGAATGGTTTAAGTTAGAAGGTAGACCTGAATTGAAGGAAATGTTCAAACGTTTAAGAGACTATGGTTTTACAATTTGGTGTTTGACAGATGCTTCTCATGATAGAGTTGCTGGATATTTCAAGCGTTCTGGTGTTGATATGCCAGATGAGAATTTAATCTCTTGTGATTCTATTGGTGTTGGAAAGCCAGAAGCAAAAGTTTATGAGTTTATTGCAAATAAAATCCCATCATCTGGTAATGATGCATTCTTTGCTGCTTCTCATATGTGGGATTCAATTGCTGCTAAACAAGGTGGATTCATTACTGCTTGGTCTAATGTTCATGAAAAGGAACCTTGTATTGAAGTTTTTGGAGCTCCAGATATTATTGCTGAAGGTTTGGTTGATATGGCTGACAAAGTTATTGCAAAACATAAAGAATTGGCTCAAAAATAGTTTAATTAACTTAGTATTTGTATAAACACTTATAGTTTAAATGGAAAAGTTATTCAAAAAACTCTGAGTTTCTGTTTTTTCTTTTCAGATTTGAGAGAGTCTTTCCAATTCATTGAATATCTTCTTTTAATTTAGATAAAAATTATTTCATTATTCTGATAATCTTTCTTTTTTTTGAGTTTTATACAAATATAAAGTAAAACTTACATAAAATGAATTATAAATTAAATTTCAAGAAAACTATAATTTTGAGTTAGGAATAGTACCTAACATTTCCAAAAGGTTGTTTTTGGTTTTTTCCATTCTATTTTTTGTAATTTTGAAAGAAGATGGGATTTCAAGATCTTCTGATTCTTCAGAAATAACCTTGGCTAATGCTTTAGCTGATAATAAAACTCTTGGCATGCCATGTCCATGAAAACCAGCTATAATAAACTTGTTCTTATCATCTGGCATTTCTCCAACATATGGAAGAGTATCATCAGAATAACCCAAAATACCACTCCACACATAATCAGTTGTAGCATCAAAACCTTTCCAAGTATAAAACATTCTATCCATGTAGTTGTCGAAATATTCCTTAGTTCCTGGAATCAAACAACTATCATCAACATTACCATAATATAATTCTTTGAAGGGAAAAATATGTCTCTTTGCACCACCAACAATAACCGATCCATCAGGTCTATTGATCATATAATCAGCATCAGCACCTTTGAATCTGATACCATATGTATTAGTCAAATGAGGAGTACGAAGTTTTGGATCTGATGAAACAATATGACTACATATACCTTTTATTGGAACAATTTTATCCTTGAATTTAGGTTCAATAGCAGCAGTATATGCATTAGTTGCAAACACAACCTTTTTAGTAATAACATCACCCCTAGAAGTTTTAACTAGATACTTACCACTTTTCATCTTGATGACTTTCAAAACAGGGGTGTTTGTTTGCAAATTTAAACCTTCTGAAACTAGTTTCTTCAAGATTTCAGTGAATAATTTATATGGCCATAGTTGACCAGCGGTATAAGTCAAACAAACTGGTGATCTCTCAACTTTCGAAATAACTCTTGCTTCTTCTCCAAACTTTATTTGTATATCACTTTTATATTTGATATATGGATTTTTAATCATTTCATTATAATTACAAATTGCTTGTTCAACTGACTCAGGAACTAAATGAACATCACAAGCTCTTGTTAAAACAAAATCACAATCAATTCTTTCCTTTTCAACTAAATCTTTAACAGCTTGTAAATGTGAAAACTCAAAGTTCATAATTTCAGCAGCTTCTTTTGCACCATATTTTGATTCAAATGCTTTATAAGCATAATACAAATCTGGTTTCAAATGACCACCATTACGTGCTGTTGCACCACTGCAAACATTTCTAGCTTCTAACATCAAAATTGAACTATTTTCAGTCTTCTCACTTTCAAATAAATAATAGGCCAATGTAGTTCCAGCATAACCTGAACCAATTATGGTAATATCCGCCTCGTTAGGTAATAATTTGGTTGTTTGGTGAGTAGCAAACTCATCTTCTGCAGTTAACCAGAAAGATTTCAAGGAATTTTCAACTGGCAATAAGTTAGACATTTTGATTTGATTTTAAAAAACTATTCTTCTCTACAAGACTCTACAAACTTTAGAAGTGAAAAGTCGTTTTCTTATATTAACGGATTATAATCAATCAGTTACTGAAAAGTGGTACGTTTTCGAATCTCTTCACAAAGGATGAAAGAACTGGAGGCAAGTAAAGATGGAATTAAACAACATGAAATCACTACATAATAAAAGTTGAATCAACCAATGAAGACCAATATTGTTTATTCCCGGAATATGCGATGATAACAATATACTTGTTCGAATTAATTACAGCCGACAATCTTGAAATATGTAGGTTTTGATAAGACGGAATATTTCTTATCTGATTTGGAATTTCCATTTTGGGAATATGCGCTTGATTCAATGAAATTGTTTCTAGATTGAATAATACAAATTTCAAGATAGTAACTGATTAGACTTGATTGAACCCTATTGAAGGTACCAGATAACGTTATCTATAGTTGTGCTAGGTTGACCCCTTGTAATGTTTGGTAATTTTTTCTGTATATTGCTCTTTATCTCTAGGTAAGGTATTATATACTTACAAATTACTTAAATACTAATCCTCTACACCTTTTTAAGATCAAAACTGTCTTTTATCTTATTACATTTATTTATTAGCTTCTATACAATCAAACAAATAATAAATAATGACTGTTAAAGAAGAAAATATCATAGACACAAAGTCAGGATCCAATTCAATTGAAAAGCAACCTGTTGAAGTTTCGGTTGAATCTTTGGAGAATGGTGATGATATTGAAGAAAGAGAAATTCGTGATAAAGCTTATAACATATTAAAAGGTCATATTGATGAAGATATAACTCCAGAGGAAAATAAAAGAATAAGAAGGAAAATTGATTGGAGAATTTTACCTCTTATTACATTAGTTTATGGTATGAATTATGTTGATAAAGCTGCTCTTTCTTGGGCTGTTATGTTCAATTTGAAGAAAGATGTAAACATTAGTGGTAGTCAATATTCTTGGGTTTCTGCGATTTTTTACTTTGGTTATCTAGGTGCTGAATATCCTGCAAATGTTATCATTCATAAATTTTCAGTTTCAAAAATCATTTGTATTGTTTGTCTTATCTGGGGTGTTTTACTTTTCGGACATTTAGGTGTTAAGAATTATGCCGGTTTGATGACTATTAGATTTATCTTAGGCGTTTCTGAAGCTCCAATTTCAGCTGCTTGTATTAATTATATTGGTGAATGGTATACAAAAGATGAACAACCATTTAGATTTTTATGTTTTGCCTCAGGTCAAGGTGGTCTCTATATTCTATTTTCATTGGTGGCATATGGTCTTGGACATGTTAATGATGGTTCATTGTATTCATGGCAATATATCTTTCTTGTATTAGCATGTGTTAGTATACTATTAGGTACATATATGTGGTTTTTCCTACCAACACTTCCAAGTGAAGCAAAATTTTTAACTGAACATGAAAGACTCATTGCAACAAAAAGAGTTGCTGGAAATATGACCGGTATCAAAACTATTCACTGGGATAATAGACAAATTGTTGATGCTGTTAAAGATCCAAAGACATACTTTTTAGTATTGTATATGTTTTTCAGTATGATTCCAAATGGTGGATTAACAAATTTTAATACATTGGTTCTTTCATCATTCAATTTCAGTAACTATGAAACAATTTTAGTTAATTTACCATGGTCCTTCTTTTCTGCAGGTCAAATGTGGGTTTGGGCATTTTTTGGAAGATATTATAAAAACTTAAGAATATTAGGTTTAACTATTCCAATGATTATTGCCATAATTGGTTTGGCAATTGTTTATGGTACTGAAGATGGTGGTGCAGCAAAATGGGGTAGAGTTTTCGCATATTGGATGATCAATTCATGTAGTGCTTCATTCCCTTATGCAATGAATATGACTGGTCAACTAGTTAGTGGTCATACCAAACAATCATTTACAAATAGTGCTGTATTGATTGCATTTGCTGTTGGAAATCTTGTTGGTCCATTTTGCTTTAAGGCTAGTGATGCACCTAGATATACACAAGCATTAGCGACAATTATGGGATGTTTTGCAGCCTGTATTGTGATCGGTTCAGGTTTAGGTTGTTATATTCTCTGGGAAAATAAAAGAAGAAATAGACTATATGGTAATCCTGAAGAAGATGAATCATTGAAACTTCAAGGTATAATTGATGGTCTTAAAGATAAAACTGATCTTGAAAATCATCATTTCCGTTTTGTTTATTGATTAAACGTTATTTGTTTCTTTATATTGTCTAACTTGTTCTGTTTTTATAAGTATTGTTGTACATTTCATTGACTCTTTTAAAATTTGAGTAAAAGTTTAGTTACAACGATTATCAGATTCATTTTTGTCTTTGAAGGACTTTACCTCTAAACTGTATAAATCTCAACACTAGCGTGAAATTACCACTATATTTAAATGTTCACTTCAAATATAATTTTTCAACAATGTTTTATAACTCTTATCACCTAATTCAAAGAGCTGTTTATTAGAATTAGGCGATGATTATCATAGTTCTTTTGCATTTTATTAAGGAATGGGAGGAAATAACAAAAATGGAACGTAGAACCATACAAGTTATTTTGAAAAACACTATAAAATAATAATTTGATAGTTTATAAAAAGGTAGCATATCTTTTATTTTCAGTCTTTCTTTGGATTGAACTGCAAATGTTTTTGAATTGTTATAGATCCAAACCATTCAGTGAAAATTCTATATGACATCAGTCTCATTGTCTTGTGAATCAGTCTTAGACCTATCAATCAGGAGACGTCACATAACTTCACAAATACGTCCAGTTTAGCATTTTGGACGTTCACCTGACACGATTAAGTTGGTCCCAAACTTGAAGCTCTTTATCCTGACTTGTATTACTCTACTTTATTTAGTTTTGTTTTACTTTTGTTTAGTTTGTTGAAGTCTACTTATTCTATTTGTAATATCCATTAATTCAGCAATACAAACGTTACCTATAAAAACTATAAAAGAATAAACCAAACACTAGAACAGTGTCTATCCATGATAATATGTGGAATTACCTCTTTATTTAAATTATTTATTTTGAACACTACCTTTCAATATTGATTGTATTTCTTGTCATTTATTGGTCAATTATTAAGATGATCTTTTGAGATAAATCAATTCTGTTGTATAATTTATAGTATTAGATCAATTTTTCTGGATTAATGCACTTACATCTATTTTCCTGATTTATCTTTAACTTATTAATGTCAACATACTTCTTTTTATAACCTTTTTTGTATTTGAACTTAATATACTAGTGTATCAATATGGTACACCTAATCATTCAGACAATCCATAAAATAAGAGAAATAGGCAATTTGTCCGAGTGGTTAAGGAGAAAGATTAGAAATCTTTTGGGCTTTGCCCGCGCAGGTTCGAATCCTGCAGTTGTCGATTTAAACAATTATTTTTTTCTTCCTCTTAAACTCTACATTTTTTTTTCTCTTCCATTGATTTATCAACTGAATCAATCAACATTTGTTAGATAATTACATTCTTTTTTTCTTTTGTTTTTAGTGTCATCAATAAATCATTCAGGTTAGTTGTTTTTAAGCACAGTTATAAGAATGTCTGTTAATTTATCAACATTAGAACCACAACAGTTAATGGCATTTAAGCAGAATACAAGTCAAGAATTGGTACATTTAGAATCATCATATGAAGCATTAATATTAGCTCAGAATAAATATAAAGATTGTATCAAAAGTGTTAAACAGATTGAACAAAATAAAGATTCAAGTAATGATAAAGAAATGTTTATTCCATTAACATCATCATTGTATGTTAAGGGAACCAATAAAGTTAATAATTTTAAGATTGATATTGGTACAGGATATTTTGTTGAAAAGAATCAAGACGAATCCATCAAATTTTTCAATAAGAGGATAGAAAAATTGAATGCAGATTCTATTAAATTAAATCAACTTATAAAGGAAAAGGCTAGTTTAATCAATAGTATTGATAATTTGATAAGAGAAAAAGTTATAGCAGCTAATAAAGGTGATGGATCGAGTAATAATGAAAAGACTGCTGATGTTGAACCCAATGAATGAAGAAAAAAGTTGTGTAAAGATATATGTAAGTAATATAATTAATATATAGCAATATAAATACTCTATGTAATGTAAATAATGTAAATAAGCCACGGTGAAACCACCGAATCAGGCGGGGTACAGAGTCCCGGCATTTTGGCCGAGACCACTCTATTTTCACATTCTCGGCCTTTTCACCGAGCAGAAACTGTTTCTAACAACCAATCAAATAGTCCAGTTTCATGAAATGAAGTAACCAGCATCAATAATATCTTAATTAATTGAATACCCAACAATTTTGATTATAATTGAAGTCCCCATTAGTTGAATATAAATATCCTCTTAAATCCCAATTTCTGTTCAAACAATTATTGCCTTGTAGTTTGTATATTTGTAATTTTCTTTTTATAGTTATTGATTTATTTATTATTTATTATCTAATATCTAATATTTGATAATTAATAATTTCCTTTAATTCTCTGTAAAACAAACTAAAAGAAAATAAAACAAAAAATGTCAACTTTTACTCCTAAAATTAAAGTAAACACTAATAGAACCGTCTATACTGAAAATGAATTAATTTCAAAGTATACATATGAAAATTCATTTGTCTCAATTGATTCATCAACTAATGAATATAAAGTTGAGAATGTTCAAACAGATTTAGAATTTAAAGTTGATTTGAAAGTTCCAAAAGTTGGTATTTTATTAGTTGGTTTAGGTGGTAATAATGGTACAACATTTACAGCTGCTTCAATTGCAAATAAAAATAATATTAAATTTAATACTCGTGAAGGATTAATTGAACCAAATTATTTTGGATCTGTAACTCAATCAGCAACAATCAAATTAGGTATTAATGAAAAGGGTGAAGATATTTATGTTCCATTTAATTCATTATTACCAATGGTTAATCCAAATGATTTTGTTATTTCAGGTTGGGATATTAATGATATGAATTTATATGATGCAATGAATAGAGCACAAGTGTTAGAATATGATTTAAGAGAACAATTAAAACCATTTATGGAAAAAATTAAACCATTAAAATCTATTTATTATCCAGATTTTATTGCATTGAATCAAGATTCTAGAGCAAATAATTGTTTTAATAGAGAGGAAAAATTAGGTAAAATTGATACATCTAATAAATGGGGACATGTTGAACAAATTAGGAAAGATATTAGAGATTTTAAAGAATCAAATAAATTAGATAAAGTATTAGTTTTATGGACTGCAAATACTGAAAGATATTCTGAATTAATTGAAGGTGTTAATGATACAAAGGAAAATTTAATTAAATCAATTAAAGAAGGTCATTCTGAAATTTCACCTAGTAGTATTTTCGCCGTTGCTTCAATTTTAGAAGGTGCACCATATATTAATGGATCTCCACAAAATACTTTTGTTCCTGGTTTAATTGAATTTGCAGTTGAAAAGGATGTTTTCATTGGTGGTGATGATTTTAAGAGTGGTCAAACCAAATTTAAATCTGTTATGGCACAATATTTAGTTGATGCTGGTATTAAAATTAAATCAATTGCTTCATATAATCATTTAGGTAATAATGATGGTTATAATTTATCATCACCAAAACAATTTAGATCAAAGGAGATTTCTAAAGCATCAGTTGTTGATGATGTTATTGATTCCAATCCAATTTTATATAATAAAGAAAAAAATGAAGGTATTGATCATTGTATTGTTATTAAATATCTTCCAGCTGTTGGAGATTCTAAAGTTGCAATGGATGAATATTATAGTGAATTAATGTTAGGAGGTCATAATAGAATTTCAATTCATAATATTTGTGAAGATTCTTTATTAGCAACTCCATTAATTATTGATTTATTAGTTATGGCTGAATTTTTAGGTAGAGTTAAATGTTCTAAAGCTGGTGAAGATAAATATGAGAAAATGTACACCATTTTATCATTATTAAGTTATTGGTTAAAAGCTCCATTAACTCGTCCATCATATAAACCAATTAATGCATTAAATAAACAAAGAATGGCAATTGATAATTTTTTGAGAATTCTTATTGGTTTAAAACCTTTGGATGAATTAAGATTTGAAGAGAGATTAGTTTAGTTTATAATTGTTTATAATTGTTTATAATGATTTAATTTGAATTATAAATGTATATATGAGAAGAAAGAAAAGAAATAAAAAAAGAGAAAAGTAAATTTATTGTTTGAATATTATTATAATGTTATTTTTTTATTTCTTTTCTTTTTCTTCTTTTTCTTCTTTTTCTTCTTTTTTTTTAGATTTAAAAATTTTCAAAACATTCAATTATTGTTTTCAAATTTTCTAGAATGTTATTTACAGATACTCTAACTACTCTATCATCAATTCCATTCACAGATATATTTAGAATTGTATTATCTTTGACATTATAAGAGACTGATACTGTTTTCGGTTTGAGTATAGGATCAGGGGAGAGAACTTTTTTTGCAATTTGAGCTTGTTCAAAATTTTGGAAAGGTATATTGATATTTCTAATGAATGTTAGTATGAAAATTCAGTAGATTAGAAAGACAAGATAAATCAACATACATAGATACAGGTAAGTTTGACATTATTAAAAAAAGAGGAAATTGAAAAAAATTGAAAAAAAATAGAAAAAAAATTGGAAAATTCAAAAACATGTAAAACATGTAAAACATGTAGCAGCCAGAATTTTCCGCAGTTGCCGAATTAGGCAGGTGAAAACGAAGCGCACTTTAATGGGGTAAATAAGCGGAGAAAAACTGCGGCTGAAATTTTGTGGGAGGTGTGAATGATTGATTACTGACAATTTTAATTTGATTGGCTGGATAATAATAATATATCAGTTTATGATTATATTTATAAATATATATCAGTAATGGGGAGGGAATGGTTGATGATATAATATTTTCAATTGAAATATATTTTTCTTTCTTTTCTTTCTATTCTTTCTATTCTTTTCTTTCTATTCTTTCTATTCTTTTTATTCTATTCTTTTACTTTTATTCTTTTATTAATTCTATCATCCTTTTAAACAAATAATGTCAGGTGCTCCAGTTTATACAACTTCAAACGGTTGTCCCGTTTCTGATGCTTTTTCATCTCAAAGAATTTCAATTAAAAATGATGATTTTGCTTATAATCCACCTGTTGGTCCATTATTATTACAAGATTTTAAATTAATTGATTCATTAGCTCATTTCGATAGAGAAAGAATTCCTGAAAGAGTTGTTCATGCAAAAGGTGCAGGTGCATATGGATATTTTGAAGTTACTGATGATATTACTGATATTTGTGATGCAAAATTTTTAAATCAAATTGGTAAAAAGACTAAAATTTTTACTAGATTTTCAACTGTTGGAGGTGAAAGAGGTTCTGCTGATACAGCTAGAGATCCAAGAGGTTTTGCAACCAAATTTTATACTGAAGAAGGTAATTTAGATTTGGTTTATAATAATACACCAATTTTTTTTATTAGAGATCCAACTAAATTCCCACATTTTATTCATACACAAAAGAGAAATCCACAAACTAATTTAAAAGATGCTAATATGTTTTGGGATTATTTAACTAATAATCCAGAATCATTACATCAAGTTATGTATTTATTTTCTGAAAGAGGTACACCTGCATCATTAAGAACTATGAATGGATATTCTGGTCATACTTATAAATGGTATAATGCAAAGGGAGAATGGCATTATGTTCAAGTTCATTTTATTTCAAGACAAGGAGTTCATAATTTAAATAATGAACAAGCAGGTAAATTAGCAGGTGAGAATCCAGATTATGCAACACAAGATTTATTTAATGCAATTGAAAAAGGTGATTATCCAGTTTGGGATTGTTATATTCAAACAATGACATTTGAAGAATCTAAAAGGGCACCATTTTCAGTTTTCGATTTAACAAAAGTTTGGCCACATGGAGAATATCCATTAAGACATTTTGGTAGATTAGTTTTAAATGAAAATCCATCAAATTATTTTGCAGAAGTTGAACAAGTTGCATTTTCACCATCAAATACAGTTCCATCAATGCAACCATCAAATGATCCAGTTTTACAATCAAGATTATTTTCATATCCTGATACACATAGACATAGATTAGGTGGTAATTTCCATCAAATACCAATTAATTGTCCATTAAAATCAGGATCATTTGCACCACATATGAGAGATGGACCAATGTGTGTTGATGGTAATTTAGGATCAACACCAAATTATGCAGGTGCATATAATTGTCCAGTTGAATATAAAGTTAAGGCAAAATTATCATCAATTGGTACAGATGAAGAATATCATAATGAAGTTATTCCATATCATTGGGAAATTGTTGATTATGATTTTGTTCAACCTGGTAAATTTTGGGAAGTTTTAGGTAGAACTAATGGAGAACAAGAAGCATTAGTTCATAATGTTGCAAGTCATGTTAAAGATGCTAAACCTTTTATTCAAGAAAGAGTTTGTGAATATTTTAGTAAGGCTAATCCTGTTATTGGTAAATTAATTAAGGAAGAATTGAAAAAATTGAGTAAATTATGAAAAAAAAAAAAAAAAAAAAAGGTTGAATATCTTAAATTTGAATTTAGGTATACATTTTATTAAATGATTATCATTCTTATCATTCTTATTATTCTTTATTGTTTTAATTGTATTTCTGAATTTCATTTTGATATCGTTTTTTTTTATCTTTTTATCTTTTTTATTTTTAACTTTACCTTACTTTATGTTTATGTTTATGTTTATGTTTATGTTTATATCTATATCTAATTCTTTTTTTTTTTTTCAAAGAGAAATTCGATTAAAATAAAGATAAATTTTAAGATGATGTTAAAAGAATCATCTCTTCACTTACCGGAATAGGCAAGTGTCACCGAGGCGAAGGGAAGATTGAAGCTTAAAATAGCGGCTACACATTCCGTATTGGGTAATTGAGTGCATTTTGATAAGGATTTTTCTTTTGCTTATTCAATTCTCCATACAATCTCTATCCATAGTATTTATAAGATAATCTCTTTCTTCTTTTCTTTTATATCTTTCTCTCTTTTCTTTACTTTTTTTCTTTTTTTTCTTTTCTTTTCTTTTCTTTCTTCTCTTTTCTTTTCTTTTCTTTCATTCAAGAAAAGACAAATAAAGATGGCTTGTAGATGTTCACAAAGAGCAATGGAAATGCAAAGAATGAATGAAAATTCTAATATTAAAACACAAGAAATGAAGAAAGAAAAGAAACAAATAACATCATGTTGCAGTGGAAGAAATGAATCTAATAAACCAAGTAAATGTTGTTGTGGTACAGGATGTGCATGTCCAAGTTGTAATACCACCAAATTATAATAATATATTATAGAACTTTCTATTACTCTTTATAACTAAACACTTTATATATATTATATACTATATATTATACTATATTATACTATAAATAAAATAAAATGAAAAAAAAAAATAACGACGCGTCGATATAATATACTTATAAATATACAATCACCAGCCACACCAGCCGCACCAGCCACTCCTTAATACAGATCAGTACACACCCGTACACTTTCTTTTCATTTTTTCTCTCTCATTTTTTCTCTTTTCATTTTTCTCTCTTCGAATGAAATCAACGGAATTTCAAATTTTCTCCCAAAAATTTTTTTAATGAGGGGAAGTTAAGAATTAGAAGAAATAGAAGAGGAAGAGGAATTAATATATATAGAGATTTATTTTAATGATTGTTTATTATTTTATTATATTAGTATATTAGATCATTTACCTTTTCTATTCATTCCACCCTTATTCAAAAATGCTTTCATCTATTAAAAGATCTATATCTAATAATAAAAAGATATTAATTAAAAATAATAATCATACATTTGCAACTCTTGATTCATCAATTCCAAATAGAGTTCATGGTGGTTTAAAAGATAAAGATAGAATATTTCAAAATTTATATTTAAAAAATTCTAAAAAATATGGTACTGAACCATGGGATTTGAAAACTTCTGAAAAAATTGGTGATTGGTATAAAACAAAGGAAATTATACTTAAAGGTGATAAATGGATTATTGATGAAATTAAAAAATCAGGTTTAAGAGGTAGAGGTGGTGCAGGTTTCCCATCAGGTCTTAAATGGTCATTTATGAATCCTCCAAATTGGGAGAAAAATGTTGGTCCAAGATATTTAGCAGTTAATGCAGATGAAGGTGAACCTGGTACTTGTAAAGATAGAGAAATTATGAGGAAAGAACCTCATAAATTAATTGAAGGTTGTTTAGTTGCAGGTAGAGCAATGAATGCAACTGCTGCTTATATTTATATTAGAGGTGAATTTTATAATGAAGCAGTTATTTTACAAAAGGCAATTGATGAAGCTTATAAATTTGGTAAAATTGGTAAAAATGCTTGTAATTCAGGTTATGATTTTGATGTTTTTATTCATAGAGGTATGGGTGCTTATATTTGTGGTGAAGAAACTGCTTTAATTGAATCAATTGAAGGTAAAGCTGGTAAACCAAGAATGAAACCACCTTTCCCTGCAGGTGTTGGATTATTTGGTAGACCAACAACTGTTGCAAATGTTGAAACTGTTTCAGTTGCTCCAACAATTTTAAGAAGAGGTGGTGATTGGTTTAATTCTTTTGGTAAAGAAAGAAATTCTGGTACTAAATTATTTTGTGTTTCAGGTCATGTTAATGAACCTTGTACTTTTGAAGAAGAAATGTCAGTTCCTTTAAAATATATTTTAGAAAAACATTGTGGAGGTGTTAAAGGTGGTTGGGATAATTTATTAGCTGTTATACCAGGTGGTTCATCAACTCCAATTTTAAATGCTGAAACTTGTCAAGATCAAATAATGGATTTTGATTCTTTAAGAAATGTTGGTTCAGGTTTAGGTACTGCAGCTATAATAGTTATGAATAAACAAGCAGATGTTATTAGAGGTATACAAAGATTATTGGCATTTTATAAACATGAATCATGTGGTCAATGTACTCCATGTAGAGAAGGTTCAACTTATTTATCTAAAATGATGGATAGATTAGCAGTTGGTCAAGCAAATGAAAAGGAAATTGATCAAGCATTAGAATTAACTTATAAAGTTTGTGGTCATTCAATTTGTGCAATGGGAGAAGCTTTTAGTTGGCCATATCAAGGTTTAGTTAAAAATTTTAAACCTTTAATGATTGAAAGAATTCAACAATATAAATCTGCAAATGGTTTAATTGATGGTGGATTAAATCATGGTGGTTGGTATGAAAAGGCTACAATTAAAAATGGTGTAGTTGTTGATAATCCAATGCCAAAGGAAGCTTTCCATGGTCATTAAAAAAAAGAAGAAGATAATTAATTAAGGTTTTATGTATATATAAAATACACAAACAATTTCAATGTATTCATTTCATTTCATGATATAATAATTATTCAAATAAAATTAAGAAATTATATTGTATTTGTCTTTTCCTTTTAATATATAATATATAATATATATTATATATATTATATATTTGTTTCTTCTTATCTCTCTCTATTTATTATCTCTTTATTCATCTATTCATTCTATAAATTCTTATTATAATAAAAAAAAAAAGAAAAAAAAAAAAGACTATTTATAATTCTCTATTCTATTCATAATTCTCTATTCTATTTATAATTCTCTATTTATAATTCTCTATTTACATATATATCTTTATATTATTATTTATAATTGACAACGTGCACAAATATGAAGTAACTCTTCACTCTGTGGAAAAAAGCGGAAATTTGAAATGGGCGGTAAAAAATTATTTTTTTTCTTTCTTTTAACGTCTTTTTTTTCAGTCATTACGCAATTTAAGTTTCATTGGCTAAAGAATTTAATTCTGTTTTATTTTACTTTATTTTATTCTACTTTATTTTATTCTACTTTACTTTACATTCTTTTCATTCAATAATAGAAGATGAAGTTAAATAGTATACTCTTTAATTTATTATTTATATCCAATGTTTTAGCAATATATCCTCCAACAACTACACTCACAGATAATGATTCAAATGATATAGTTACAATTCAAACATTGGAAAATTCTGATACACAAGAATTTAATTCATTAAATAAACTTTCTAAATCCGATATTCATGATACTAAAGATACTAAAGAAACTAAAGAAACTAAAGAAACACATGAAACACATGAAACATTATCATCACCATTTTATTCCTTTTATTTATCAATTTCAATGATTTTCGTTAGTGAAATTGGTGATAAAACTTTCCTTATTGCAGCTATAATGGCAATGCGTCATCCTCGTATGGTTGTATTATCTGCTGCTTCAACTGCTTTAGTTTTAATGACATTTTTATCAGGTTTAATTGGTCATATATTACCACAAATTTTATCTCCTAAATTAACTAGAGCTTGTGCATCAATTTTATTTTTAATAT
Source organism: Pichia heedii (assembly GCA_030579495.1). NCBI lineage: Eukaryota > Fungi > Ascomycota > Pichiomycetes > Pichiales > Pichiaceae > Pichia > Pichia heedii. Next base: position 144,893 of record JAKTRA010000021.1, on the reverse strand, counting down.
TTGGTATTAATTTATTAAGAGAAGGTTTGAAAACTTCAAAAGATCAAGGTGTTGAAGAAGAATTAGCTGAAGTTGAAGAAGAAATTGCAAATGTTGAATTACATGAATTATCAGATCAACTTGAAAAATGTGATGTAATTTCAAATTCAAATTTAAATTCAAATTTAAAAGAAATATGGATTTCAAGAATTAAAAATTTATTATCATATATTTCATCACCTGTATGGTTTCAAACTTTTTCAATGACATTTTTAGGTGAATGGGGTGATAGAAGTCAAGTTACAACTATTGCAATGGCTGCAGGTGCTAATTGGTCAATGATTATTCTTGGTGGTTCAATTGGTCATATTGTTTGTACTTTAATTGCTGTTTTAGGTGGTCAATATATTTCAACTAAAATTAGTTTAAGAACAATCTTATTTGGTGGTTCATTTGCATTTTTCATCTTTTGTGGATTATATGGTTATTCTGCAATTTATGAATCTGTTTAATCAAAGAAAAAAAAAAAGAAAAAAAAAAGGAGAGATATATAGAGGTAGAAACTATCATTAATATTATACATTACATTATACATTACATTATACATTACATTAGACATTACATTATACATTACATTAGACATTCAGTATTATATATTTATTTCAATAATAATAATAATGTAAATAATACACATAGTTACTGTATATTTTATACATTCTTTTACATTCTTTTCTTTATAAAATCATATTATTCATTCATTATTCTTTTAACATCATTTTTTCTTTACTTCTTCTTCCTTATCTTCTTCCTTATTTTGTTCAATTAATTGTTTTATTCTATCTTTTAAAATTAAATCGAATTTCTCCTTTTTCAATTTCTCAATAAATGGATATTTATAATTTAAATAATTTTCAAATTCTTTTATTTGAAGTTGATTTGTTTCAATACTAGTTGATTTACCTTTTTTAATTGAAGATTTCCTCCTTTTAGTTATTTTATTATTGATAATATTGGCAATATTCTCATATTTATAAAGTAAATCTTTAGTTATATTATTATTCGAATTAAATAAATGTTTATTGTTATTATGTTGTTTCCTCTCAATTAATTGGAAAATATCAATTATTTGATGTTTATCTGATTCCCCTCTCTTGGAATCATCAATACTATTTATACTATCACCATTAATACTTTCATTTAGAGATAATTTATTAAACAAAGTTGGTGCAGTTATTGGATTATTTGTTAATGGATCAAAGTTTCGAAATTTCATTTGTTAAAAAGAATAAAAGAATAAAAGAATAAAAGAATAAAAGAAAAAAAAAAAAAGAAAAAGAAAAAAGAGAAAAAAAGAAAATATTTTGAAAATGATAAAATATTCTTTGTTTATCTTCTATTGTTCATTTATTAAAATCGATATAAGAGATATATATATATATATATGTATAAAATAATGAATAGAATTGGGATAAGATTTTTCCATCAAAGTAATAAATTATTAGCAGTTAATGGACCAAAATTTGATACACAAAAATTTGTTGAAGAATTTGTTAAATGTGGCAAATTTAGTGAAGATCAAGCTAAAACTGCAGCCAATATAATTTCTAATTCAATTAATGATGGTATTGAATTATATGCATCTAATTTAATATCTAGGGAAGTATTAAATAAGATGTCATATAAACAAAAAGTTGATTTTGCCAAATTAAAGGGAGAATTACAATTAATTGATAAAAGTGATTTTAATTCAATTAAAAATGAGAATGAAAGATTAAGGAGTGAATTAGAGAAGATGAGAATTAAATTTAAAGAAGAAATTAATAAAAGTTTAAGTAGTGTTAGATTAGATTTAAGTTTAGAGAAAGGTAGAATAAGAGAAGAGAGTAGTATTTATGATTTAAAAATTAAAGAAACAGATACAAGAATTAATCAAGAAATATTTAATTTAAAAGTTCAAATTGATAGTGTTAAAACTACAGTTTTACAATGGTTATTTGGTGTTTGTGCAGGTACATTTTCATTAGTTTTAGCATATGCAAGATTAGTTAGTTAAGAGAAAAAAAAAAAAGAGAGCAGATATAAATGTAATAAATAAATTAATATATAAATGTAATAAATATATTAATTTAATAAATAAATAAATAAATAATTATAAGTTATAAATTAATTATTATAAATTAAAAATTTCCTTTAATTGTTTAATTGTATCATCAGGAGAATTAACAGCATGACCAATTGTTCTTTCATCAGAATAAATTTCATAATCATTACCACCTTTATAAGATTTATCACCAAAGAAATGAATTGTATCGAAATTTTCACCTTCTAAATGTCTTAAACAATAAGTTTTATCCCAACCAGTTGGGAAAACATCAAAAGAAATTTGACCACCAATTGAATAAGTTAATTCTAAATCATTAAATTTTTCCTTTAAAGCATTAACCATATTAGCTCTAATTTTATTCTCTAAATCGAATTTTTCATATTTATTTCTTTCCTCAGTTGTACAATTTCTACCAACTGGTGAAACATTAATCATACCTTTTCTAAATTCAATGAAAGTACCTCTTCTAAATGGTAATTCTAAATCAGCTAAATATCTAAGAATAAATCTAGATAATTCAGTATATTTATCTTCACCAATCCAATTAATGAAAGATTGAGAAGCTAAAGGTTTACCAAATTTATAAGCAGTTAATCCATTTTCAGAGAAACAATAATCGAAATTTTCTAAAACATCAGGACCTAATTGTTCTAATTGTTTAGCAAAATCAGAACCACCAACAAATCCAATTGCACATTTTTTCCTTAATTCTTTTAATAAAGATTTCATTTCAGGAGAAATTGTTAATCTTGCAGGAGTTAAAGTTCCATCAACATCGAATAAACAAATAGTTTTAGGTTGTTCTCTATCAGCAAATGACATTATTATCTATACTATTTAGTTAAATATGATTAGAAATACAAGAATAGAATTCAAAAATAAAGAAAAGAAAGAATATACATCATTCAATAATTAAAAAAGACACAACAACAAAAAATTTCACCAACATAATATTTATGATGTAGAAGTCACATGATGCGAGTTTCTATTATATATACTTTCTTCTATTATACTTTCTTCTATTATACTTTATATATATAATCAATTAACTTCTGTAATCTCCATTAATAGTAACATAATCATGTGTTAAATCACATGTCCAGAATTCACATTTACCATTACCTTCAACCCCTAAATCAATATCAATTTGTAAATCTGGTAATTCTAATATACTACTTGCTCTATTTTCATCAAATTTTTGTGGTTCTCCATTAATTAATAATTTTAATTCTTCACTACCATCAGTTGGAATAAATGATACATTTGTTTTATTTGTATTAACTTCAACATTAGAATATCCAATTGCACATAAAATTCTACCCCAATTAGCATCTTTACCAAACATTGCAGTTTTAAATAATGCAGAATTTGAAATTGAATTAGCAGCTCTTTTAGCTTCTTCATCATTTTTAGCATTACGAATATTAATTGTAATAAATTTAGTTGCTCCTTCACCATCTCTTACAACTAATTTAGCTAAATCAATTGAAATTTCTTGGAAATTTTTTTGTAAAATATCGAAAATTAAACCTGAATTTTCAGTAATAAGTTCTTCTTTTTTATTATTCCCATTAATATTATTACCATTATTTGCCAATGCTAAAATTGTATCATTAGTTGACATATCACCATCAACAGATATACAATTAAAAGATTTATTAACAGAATTAATTAAAATTTTTTGTAAAGTTTTAGATTCAATTGGAGCATCTGTTATAATAATTCCTAATAAAGTTGCCATATTTGGACAAATCATACCTGCACCTTTAACTAAACCTGCAATATTATATTCAATATTATTATTGAATATAATTTTTTTAGAAATTAATTTAGGGAAAGTATCAGTTGTCATAATACCTTTTGCACAATTTAACCAATCTTCATGATTTGAATCAATTTTATTAACAATTTTATCAATACCTTTTTTAATTTTATCCATTTGTAAATTTTGTCCAATAACACCTGTTGACATTGTAAGAGTTGATGCATTTGATAAATCATCATTATTATTAATTGAATTTCCCAATTTTAAATCTGTATAATTTATAATTTCAATTGCATCTTTTAAACCTTGATTACCAGTAACTGCATTTGCACAACCTGAATTAATAATAATTGAATGGAAATTTTCATTATTTTTCAATTTTAAAAGTTGTTGATCAATTAAAACTGGTGCAGCTTTAAATTTATTAGTTGTGAAAACACCAGCTGCATTACATGGATTAATTGAATGAATTAATGATAAATCTGCAACACCATTTTTTTTAACATTGGTTATAACTGATCCAACTTTGAAACCTTTAGGATATGTTCCATTAGTTGGTACATATTTCAATTTATCCTTAGGAATCTCCATAGAACCATAGAACCTTTTAATATACTTGATCATTGTCCAAAGAAAGACAAACTAAAGTAAAAGTTCAATAATTGAATAAGTGAATAATTGAATAATTGAATAATTGAACAGAGTTCCACAGTAGAAACATTGTAGAGTAAATTTAACCGCGCAGTTACTCTTTTGGGAAAGCGACGCGTCGACCGTTTTCTTCTTCTTCTTCTTCTTTGGAATTCATTTACAACAACAACAACAACTATTTAACTATAATAACTAGAACAATAACAATAACAATAGCAATAGCTGATTGTGTCAATGGCTAGAAGTGAACGGCGGTTACGCAATAGAGAAGAAGGGAATAGGGAAGGGAATAGGGATGAGAATGAAGAAAGGAATAATGGTGGTAATGGTAATGACTCGGATTTACAGGAAACTTTCATAGAACCACAACTCTCTCAATCAATTATTGTAACAGGTCAACGAATGGAAGATCCACCTTCAATCAAAGTTAAAAAGGAATTAGGAGTCTTCTCTAAATCTTCTAAAAAGAACTCAGATATCAATAATACTAACAACAATAACAACAACAAATCTTTAAAGCAATCTTTCTTCAATTATAAAAAGAATCTTAAATCTCAGAAAGATATCGAAGAATCAACTCAATTGAGTACTTTAAGAGTTAGTTTACAAGATAAAAATACTTCAGATTCTTCAACCGGTTCAAATTTATCATCATCATCATCATCATCTTCTTCTCCTAACTCTTCCTCAATTGTACTACCTTCATTATCATTATCTCCTAAAAAAATGTTGAAAAGAAAATATATAAAGGAAAACAAGGTAAAAAATAGTGAAAATACTAAACGACGTCTTCTTGATAAATTAAATAAATCTTTATTTGATGATATAGAAGAATCTTTAAATGATAATAATAATAATCATGAAAAAAATAATAAATTAATCGAAGATTCAAACAATACTTTAAATACTTTAAATAATGATTATTGTTCATGTTGCGGTATGACAGGAATGTTTTTATGTTGTGAATCATGTCCTAAATCTTATCATTTCCAATGTATTATACCTCCAATTGATGAAAATAATTTACCAGATTTTTGGTATTGTAAAGATTGTATTAAAAAGAAAGTATTTTCATATAAAGATAAATTTAAATTTAAATTTAATATTAAGAAAAATTTATTAAATTGTTCATTTAATGTTGGAATTTATTCGAAATTATTTGATGAAATAATTTTCCAAGATCCAATTTCTTTCCAATTACCAAAGGAAATAATTGAATCTTTTGAAAATATATCAATAGATAAATATGGTGATTATAATGATGATTCTTTTAAACCAATTAAATCTTATAAAACTTTAATGAAAGAATTCGATGATCCAACTAACGGTATCTATGATAAAGATAATAATCCATTTTTTTGTTATAAATGTGGAGAAAGTGGAATTAATAAAGAAATTATAAATTGTGATTATTGTTCTCTATCTTGGCATTTGGATTGTTTAAATGAACCAATGACTAATATTAAAAAATTAGGTTCTAAATGGAAATGTCCTAATCATATAGATCATTTAATAACTAATCCAATTAGAAAATTGAAAAATAATGAAACTATACCCATTACAAATATACAAAATTTTGAATCATTTATACAAAATAATAAATTACCAATTAATGCAAATTTAGAAATTGTAAATATTGAAGATAAAATGAATTTATTAAAGGAGAAAATTAAATTTTTACATAATAATAATAATTTAAATTTAAAATATAGTAATTTAACTTTTAAAATTAATGAAGAAGATATTATATTAGATTTCATAAATTTTAATAAAATAAAGAAAATTAATGAAAATGATGAAAAATTCCAAATTTTAATGAATTTAAAGCCAAATTTAAGAGATTATATAATAAGTTTGAGTAAATTAAGTGGTAAACCATTTTTGGATAATAGTTATAAACATTTTAATTTCCAAAAATTACTGAAAATATCAAATGATGAAATTAAATTACTTGAAAATAATTTCTCTAAAGATGAATTATCAGAATTATTATCAATAAAGAGATTGATTGAATTGAAGGGGAAAGATAAATTATTAGAATTCTTAAATTCTTAATGATAAGACTATATATATATATATATATATATATATATAAAATTTATAGAATAATTATTTATTTATTAACCATTTCGATATCTGTATTAGTATTATTATTGAAAAAGGTATCACGTAATTCCATCCATCTAGTTGCATATGTTCCAACTATTATCATCAATGTAATGGTTATAATTTGAAGTATCCACCAATAGATATTCCTTGGGAATCCATTAATCAACCATACAATTATAAAATTTAAAAAATGTATTGTTAATGCAAAATCCCATACTAATTTAGAACGACCAACTACGTAAACTATAGCAATAACTGAAATTAATGATGTTATTAACCATAACAATATCAACATCAATCCAAAACTATTCTCTACAGTAATTTCCTTCCATGAGAATATAATAGCAATGCTTTCATCCCATCCAAAGATAACTGAAGTTGATGAGAATAGTATTAAAGCTGTAAGATAATAGAGTAGTTGTAATATTATGATTTGTAAAATAAGTTTCCATATTATCTGAAGCCCATTATCTATATCTCCATTATTCCCAGTACCCAATAAGGAGTAATTCTGCTTCCATAAATAAAGCAGAGACATTATCAAATGAGAAGAAGAAGAAGAAGAAGAAGAAGAAGAAGAAGATGAAGATGAAGAAGAAGAAGAGTAAGAGAGATGTAGAAGACTAAATAGAGTAATCAAAGAATTTACGCGTTGTGAATTCATTTAGTTCATGTTTTGATTCTTGTTGGATGGCTCTTCTTCTTTTATTCATTCATTTATACATAGATACATACGTATATATATATATTCTTCTCTTACTACAGAGAGTTCATATTATCATGACAAACCATTTGAAGAAAATCTCATTTAATGACAACATTGTTTCAACAGCTTCGGAACCAATATCGTCAAAAGATCTCTTACATCGATTATCAAATTTACACAAACAATTATCTCAATTAGAACAAGATTCAGTAGATTTATCATCTCTATCAAATATTAAATCAGATCTTATTAATAAGAAACTACTGAAAAACTCAAATTCAGGTATTCAAATCATAGTTGCTTGTTGTTTGGCTGATATCTTACGTTTATATGCTCCTAATGCTCCTTATAATGACACGAACTTATTGAATATCTTCAAATTATTTATAAATCAATTCACTCATTTAGATAATCAGGATTCCCCATTTTATAATTATTACGTTTATCTCTTGGAGAGAGTGGCTGAAATCAAATTGATTGCGTTATTAACAGATATAGATAATAATGATAAACTAATAATTCAATTGTTTGAATGTTTTTATTCATTATCAGCAAATAATTCATTCGATTTAAAATCTTTACAACCAGCACTAATTGAAATCTTAAGTGAAGTAATAAGTGAAGTTAATAATTTGGATTTGAAAATCTTGAAATTGATTTTGAATAAATTCTTGGCAAATTCTAAAAATTTATTAAACCAATCCAACATTAAAGTCCCAGGTTTCCAAATAAGTTTGCAATTATGTGAATTGAATTCAGATAAATTGTCTAGATTGATCACATACTTTTTCTCCGAAATGATCCTACAAGCAACAAATGATTATGATAGTATAAGCTCCGATGATGATTCGTCTAATGATAATGTCAATATCTCTTCAACTACTAATATCGATATCTCACAATTGAAGAAAATTCATAATTTAGCAGTGGAACTATGGAGATATGTACCAGAAATTTTAACTTCAGTTTTAAGATTATTGGATAATGAATTAGAGGCAGATGATTTAATTATAAGATCAATTGCAACAGATACAGTCTCAAATATATTGGCGATATATCCATCAAGAATCGATTTCCCAACAACTTATACAGAAAGCTATATGAATTGGCTTAAAAAGCCTTTAGATGTTTCATATGAAATTAGAATCAACTGGATCAATGGATTATCGAAAATCTTAGAAGTTAGAAATGATATAACACAAGATATAATAAGTGGATTACTGAAAACAATGATGGATTCAATAGATAAAGTAAGATATGCTACAATAGTAGAATTGAGTAAATTGAAACCAAATACTTTCCTAAATAATGTTTTAACAGAATCAATATCAAATACTTTGCTGAAATTATTACGTGAAAAAAATACTTTAATCAGAAATGAAATTATATTCCTTCTATCAACTTTATACAATTATCGTTTTGATCTTGATAATGATGATGATATCCATCTCGATGATTCAACAATCAATAACAATAATTTTATAAAGAAAATACCAAATGATATCTTAGGATTAATTTTCGTTAATAACCCTTTAATCAATTGTACTGTCGATTTGGCCCTTTTTGAGAAAATAATACCATTCAATGACGATTCTAAAGATCGTGTATTCAGATTATTATCATTAGTTTCCATTTTAAACTCGAAATCAAAATCGGCATTCTTTGCAATCATGAAGAGACAAACTCAACTCTCCACTGTATTATCCAAATTACTGTCTTTACTAGATAATAATGATGATAGTATAATTGATGACCACAATAATCAAATTTCAAATGCAATAAAATGGATTTCGAAAACTTTCCCTCAATCTTATGATTCTGAATCTTGTCTTACATTTTTCTTCAATTTGAACAATAAGAGACTCAATAGACTATTGCTATTATGTTCAACTGAAACAACAGAATATGATACAATTGTTAGCAGTATACGGGAAATCTTGAATAGAGTAAATGATTTGAAAATACCAGCCGATTCAAATGATAAAAACTTGATTAAATCAAATTTATACAATACTGTTAAAATCTTACTGCTTAGATGCTCTAATATATTCTATAATGTTGACAATGTATATGAGTTGATTCTGTACAATAATAATAAAAAGGATCCATTGAATCAATACGCTAAACTTTTGTTGAATGATATATCCGGAATATGTCCTGCAGTTTTAGAATCCGGTATTTCCTCATTAATCAACGATACTATTGAATTATCTAAAACGGTAAACTTTACTGAATCAAGAGTTGATAATGATTGTTTCAATGAATTGAAAATTATTTTCAACTTTTCATTGCATAATGACCTGAATGTTAAATTCAATGATGAAATCTACAACACTCTTTTCGAATTTTCAACCAAAGGTTCTGTAAGAGAAGCTAAATATGCAATTAAAATATTAAACCAAAGTTCACCTGATAAAAAAGGCATGTATTTTACTAAAATAGTTGATAAGATTTGGCCATTGGATTTAGATTCAATTTACTTTAATACTCATCTTTCAACATTGGCAACTTTATTCTCATGTGATTTAATCTCCGTCGATAATATCAAAGAAGATGTCAGTAAATTCTTGGCAACAAATATTCTTCTAAAAAACATTTTGAAAGAGGAAATAACTGATAATGATACAACATCAAATAATTGGATTGATGAAATAGATTTATACTACAATAAACGAAACTATTATTGTCTATCTAAAATCTTAACAATGAAACTCTTAACTAATTGGTTGATTTCTATTAATGATGATCCTACAGTTGACATTGATTCTGTTGCTAAACCTATTTTGAGTATGCTTTCATCTTATATTAATAGAGGTGGAGAAATTGTATCTTCTGAAGACACTCCAACAAATTTCTGTTCAAGGTTGAGATTACATGCTGGTTTCCAACTATTGAAAATTACCCAATTCTCCACATTCGACTCACTGATTGATCAACGTAGAATTAACAGATTGATTCTATTAGTTCAAGATATTGAACTTAATGTTAGATTGAACTTTTTGAATAAACTCAAGAAAAAGCTAACTCAACATAAATTGTCAACAAAACTTTTACCATTATTGTATTTTGTTGCATATGAACCAGATCGTTCAATAAAAGAATCAACTTCAATTTGGATTAGAGCATCATTTGCTAAATATATTGAGAAATCGAATTCTACAGAATCTTTGATTTTCGAAAAATCATTCATTATTCTATTGCATATGATTTTCAATCATCCAGAATTTAAAGATTTATTTACAGAATATCGATCACAAATTAATAACAATGAAAATACTCTATTAATGAAAAAATTCGAAGAATTGTCCACATTTGCTCTAACATATATTATCTATTCTCTTTCATTGATTATAACAATGGATAATATATCTGTTTTGTTTTACTTAACTCAAAGAATCAAACAATACAAGGGGATCAATATCATCCCTGAATCAGAAAATTTCAATGGCGAATCTTTATATATTTTATCGGAATTAGCAGAAGCTTCAATTAAGTATATCGGGAAACTGAAAAACTGGAATATAACTGTATGGCCAGGTAAGATAAACCTTCCATCTGAATTATTTGAGAAACTAGACACTTCAACTGCCAATAACATTGTTCAGAAAACATTCATTGATGATAGTCATTATACTGTTATCGAAGATATCATCAGACATAGATGGAAAGCAGAAAATGATACAGTTTCACAAAGGAAAGCTAAAAACAAGACGAAACCAGTAAACAATCTAGTAGAGGAAAACAGTAGGGGAAAAACTAAAAACAAGTTTCTAGCTAGTAATAAGGAAAATAAGAAAAGACATATTGCTAATGATGATGGTTATAGTGATGAAGATGAGAATTATAACGGTCCATCATATCGTCATCAAAAAAATGAAAACGTTGCTAGAAGAAGCACTCGTGCCAAACGTATAAGCTATAAAGAAGATTGAATAGAAAAAAATCAAATTAAATATTTAACAAAATAGATCTATAAAAAAATATTATAAGATTAGATAAAAAGTAAATACTAAACAATAGATCCAATTATACTATACATATCAAGTACTTTTTATTCATGATATCTCATTTGTGTAATTACGAGTATTTTCCCCGGTAAAGATGTAACTGGTTTTGGAATCAACAATTTCAGCTTTTTAGCCTTACTATCGTAACCACTAACGTAACAGAAACCTAGAACTGTTTTAGTTGTGACGTGTTTATTGATCAACAGTAATTTCTCCTTTTCATCAAGATTTGAAGATGTGATTTTCTTGAAATCTAAACCTTTATCATCGATAATTGCAATTATAACATTCATGAAATCTGTTTCTTGTGGATCATTAACTATTGAGAACATATTATTATATTTCCAATTTTTGTTCCTATTATTTGAATTATCTGAATCCACTGATTGTGGTTGAGGATTATAATCATCATCATTATCTTCATCATCTGCATCACCATTCATGAAATCTAAGAATTCCATATTAGCATTATCCAATTCTTTCGGTTTTACAAATATGAAATCTGAAATGTAACAATGGAAAGTATATGGATTGAGTTGGGATCGTGTATTACCATAAAAATATTGTTTTATTGATTTTTGTTGTAATTCTCTTTGATATTTTGGTTCTTTCTCTATACAACCACTTGAACGTGGCATTTTGATCATTTTTATTGATTCTGATAATGTTAATTTTTTACGTAAATCAACAAGTAAACGTTCATTACCGACAACTAAAATGATATTCACTTTAAAGCAATCCACTATATGTTGGATAAGTTTCCAATTAGAGACATTAAACGGAGGAGTGTCTATAATGACAGTACCTGAATCTGAAGTTGAAAATAAGATTTTATTATCAACTTCGATTGAAAGTTCAGAAATTAAACATTTATAAAGATCTAAATTTTTATTAAAATTTTCTAACCCAAAGTTTTTAACTAGAGGTATCTGTGATCTATATAGACCTGTTCCAGGACCTGTACTTGAAGTTTCACCTAAGAGAGATGTTTCAATATCTAAAGAATCATATAATTTGGAGACGGCTAATTGGGATGGTATAGAGAAATGTGGTAGTTGAGGATTTAAATTGACTAATATTGGCTTTTTATCACATGTCCTTAATGAATATGATGAAATCATACGAGCTAATGTAGTTTTACCAGAATCTTTAGGTCCAACTAGTAAAATACGTGGATGATCTTCATTTAATGATAATTTTTCAACTGCTAGATGGAAATTTAATACTTGTTTAAGAATTGTTTCTTCTGATATATATTCTGAATCTAAAGGTGATGTACAAGTGTAAGAAATTTTACATCCATGATAAGTTGAGATGGCAAATTTCAATGATTCTTTAAATATATAGTTGATATTTGGTGATAATTCTGTGCCAAAGATTTCAGCAGTTCCAGATTCCAACTTGATATTTAGAGTATTTGACTTGGAAGTTTCGATTCTCCATTCATTGAATGCGGGAATTTCCACCTCCGTTCTAGCAGCTGTGAAGTCCATATGTGCTTGTGAAGTGGACAAAGCAAGAAGCAAAAAGCAAAAAGCAAAAAGCAAGTGGAATATCAAAGTGGCGAACCGGAAAAAAAGATGAAAAGAGAAAATGAGAAATTGATGTGTAATGTATAATTTAATAAATACAATATGTGTATTGTTGTATGTATTATTATTATTAATTAAATATATATACATATATATATATATCTAGCAAATGGATAGTAGAAAGAATGGTGATGAAGGTGGAAAAGATATAGGGAAGAAGGAAAACCCATTGGCGCAGATACACGCACAGAGAGAAGCATTGAAGAACTATTATCGACTTAAAGATGGAGATAAAAGTCAATCGACAACTGTTGTTGACAACAATTCAACGAATGTCCCACATAAAGACTCATTTGGAGATACAGATCCGTTTAAGATTGAAGACGTGGGTGAATATATCAAGAAAGAACCTTATATGAATATCTTAAAGACAGAGAATAAGGTTTTGGAGAGACTCAATACTGCTAAAAGCGATATTAAATCAATTATTTACAACAATTACTATGAATTGATCAAGATAAATACTGTTTTAGAGGATTTGATCATTCCAAAGAATAATAATGTTCATTTGGATAATATTGCTGAGAATTTGACAACTATACGAACGAATATCGATAGTATAGCTTCGTTTGATTTGGATATTTTCGATGATTTAAAGGATGAATAAATTATAAGAAGTATGTAAGTATGTAAGAAGTGTAAGTAAAATGCCATGGTGAGAGAGATACTTTTCTATTCAAGTAGATAATCTACATTCAATTCTTTCTCTTTCAATACTTCGAAAACTTCCTTCATTATAGCAATGCACGTTTCGTAGATTTCACTTGTTCTTTCATATTCGGATAATGTAACTTTAACAATATGTCTGAAGTTTTTTATATGTTCATTCACCCATTCAATCATTCTAAGATTGGTTATACCGATTTTATTACCATTACGAGTATTGCCGTTGGATGGTGGATAAGAGATAAATACTTGATTCCATTGATCCCATGTATTGTTGATAAAACTCATATAAACTAACGATAATTCACGGATATATGAAGTAATCATTTTACTAGTGACATCAACTTTGTTGATATTTATCCCCTTGTTGGAATCCAACAGTTCAGCATTATTATCTAGACTTAATGGACGATTTTTCAAATTATTCAATGTTTTCGAACTATTTGATCTGCTAATGGAATGTTCTCTATTGAGTGATGTCGATGATACTGAATCAAATACAGTAAATGATGAATTACTGTAACCACCACATTCACCACCAATTCTAATCATTCCAACACAATCTTCTAAAAGTTTACCTCTTGAATTAAGAAATACTTCAGCTGCTTCTTTACCTTTATGCAATAATAGACACATTTCATTGGCATTTTTGATAGTTTCAATATCATTCAATTCAGAATTTATCTCACTTAATAATGAATTTATCAATTTTTCTTCAAGATCTTTCATCTTAGTTAATTTGAGATTATAGATTAAATGTATTTGTTGTTGAAATATATTGGATTCACCATTATTATCTTTGATTAAATTGAAAGATTTGGATGTTAATAATGATGAAGGAATTCCAACTGCAATACCGATATTGGCTAAATTTTTGATTTCTTCATTTAATCTATTTAAATATCCAATACATTCATCATATCTACATAATCCTAATTCAAGAGAACATGAGGTAAGTAAATCATCAATTATTAAAACTGATGAATTGAATTCAGGTTCAATCTGTCTCTCAATATTAGAACTTGTTAAATTTGGCGTTAAACTTGTATGTGCTGAATTTGGTCTCGTTAAACTTATTTGTGAAATTGAATTTTTGGCACTCTTCCTTTTAAAATTAGATACGTAAGATTTAGCTTCATTTATTGCATTAATTACATTCAAATATTCTGTTGAAGTGTCAGTTTGGAATAAAAATATTTGATTTGTATCCTTTTGTTTAATGTATAGTGTACAAGATTCAGGAGTATTATTTGATTCTGAAAATGATTCAATCTTTGTCATTTTATTTGACTTATTTTTCGATGATAAAAGTTGATTGAAATCTTCAATATCTGAACCTTTCTGTATGATTATATTATCAATCATCCAAGAATAAGTTGCAACAACTCTTACATTCTTTGATTTACTCTTTAGGTTATTAGTATTTTGATTTGATTCTTTAACACGTGAAGCTATTAAGATGGAATCATTCATTATAACGATATGTACGGGACGCACTGGTTTACAAGTTATTGAATTCAATTCCCCCCAACGACGAGATTCAAATAATATATGTCTCATTGGCATTGGTGGTAATAGATCATGAGCACGGTCGATATTAGAGTATAGTTTTTTCATTGAATTATTCCATTTATTTTGTAAGATCATTACTGATTGTCTGTTATTTTTGAAAGTATCATTATTGTTGGATGTATTATTGGCAAGATATTCATGAGCTTCTTCAATTTGTTGAGATAGAACATCTGTTAAATCGTTGATTTTAGGTTTTAACGATAATAGGACTTCATGAGTATTTTTGAAAGCGTCACTTATAGCTAAAACTTGATTGGTTGATTCTGATAACGCGTATTTGATGGCATTGTCATTTGAAAGACTCAATTGATCGAGATAATTGACAAATGAATCGATTTTAGTTGCATCTGCATCTGCCAATTGTCTTTGTACAAATGTTGCAGCATCGAAATTATCCTGTGATAATTCATATAAGATTTCATCATTTGATTTATTATTGATACTTTTCGTTGGACTTTGTTGCCGATTAGAGTAACCATCTCTGTTATTAGAATTGTGATCATTTTGATTGAATTCGTATTCATTTAGATTGGGGAATGAAGAATTAAGGATTTGTGCATGTGCATTTAATGGTAATGCCGGTGCATCAAAACCAATTGGAGGTTGTGATAATTTCACAGAGAATCTACGTCTAGTAGTTGCATTTGTAGCATTTGTAGCACCTGTTTCAACAGAATGTAATGAATCGACTGCATTAGAAGTATTGTTGTAATTGAGTGTTTGCTGACTTCTGTTGTTCAAATATTGGTTGACGTTCAAACTGTCTCCTGATGGATTATTCCAATATGCTCTCGAGAACCGTCTGTGTGTTTCTGCCATTGTCCCAGAGAGAAGAGGTTAAAGTTGAGAATATGTTGATGACCACTTGATGAAGAAGACGAAGAAGAAGAAGAAGAAGAAGAAGAATGAGAAGAATGAGTATTTACGTAATCGTATTTTTATATAGATCTATTCATCTATTAATGCATATTATATTATATATATATCTATTCAATGATATTATTGATCAACTAAATCCATACAACCATATATCGTCCTTAATGGATTGCATTGTTGGTCTCAATTTGACATCTGTTACAAGGATCTTTTTAATTAAATCCATACATGCCGAACTAACATCAGAATATGCTGGGAAAGTCAGTTTACCATCAAGAATTTCATCAACACTACAGAATGGATTTTCTTTAAATATTAATGTGTATAATAAGACACCCATTGCCCAAACATCTTGTGCTTTACCTTCATAAGGTTGTCCATTTAAAACTTCTGGAGCTGCATAATCGATTGTACCAACGAAAACTCCAAATGGACCATCTTTAACCCATGCTGCACTACCAAAATCAATTAATTTAACGAAATAATCTTTATCAACAATTATATTTTCATCTTTTATATCTCTATGAACAATACCATGTGAATGCATATGAGTCATGGCTGCAACTATTTGGAAATAAATATATTTTGCTTCATATTCCGTCATATCCTTTTTAACTTCAATTATATCATATAAATCAACAGCTCCTGATCCTTGGAAACCATGTTGTAAAGTTTCTAAATAATAACAACTACTATCTTCAAAAAAATCAACTATTCTAGTTATATTAGCATGTGGATACTTATTTAATGCATATAATATTTGAATTTCACTTGGAACTGTACCTAATTTTTTATCACGTACCCAAGTATCAACTAAAATTCTTTCTTTGAAAATAGCTTTAATACAATCTTTATATAATGGATCTTTCTTATATTGAGCAAATACAACTTTACCATATGCACCTTGACCAAGATTTTTCAATATTTTGAAATCTGAAAATTTCTTACTTCTCTTTTCATTACCAATGATTTTAGGGAAATATTTAGAATTTTCCTTTAAATATTCAAGTTCTTTATTCTCCTTTTGTAAAAGTTCTGCACAAGTTAATGCTTTTTTCATACCAAATAAATTAGTTTTATTTTTAGATTCTTCAATTGAATTAATATCTTGTAATTGATCCTTCTCATTGTCCTTCTCCTTCTCCTTCTCCTTCTCATCTTCTTCTTCCCCATTTTCTATTATTGATGTATTTGGAGATGTAAGATTTATTTGACTTATAGTTTTCGAACTACTAGATCTACTTATATTGGTTGATAATGAACCTTGTGAATCGAGATCTAAATGATTTCTATTTTTTAATAATTTCAATTGTGATGGTAATCCATCTGAACTAGTTGATTCATCATTGAAATGATGAACATTGATTTTATCACTAAATCTAATATTATGTTTATTTTTCAAATCATCATCTATATTATCATCTTTTTCAATATTATCAACATCATCTTTAAAATTATTATTTTCACTTAAATAATTAATTGCTTCATCAATTAAAGTATCATTTTGTAATTTTTCAGAATTCAATTCTATTTTATCAATTTTATGAACTTTATTAGAAAAAGAACGACAAAAAGTTATCCATAACAGGAATAATTTATTATTTAAAACATGTAATTGAATATCAACTTCGATAAAATTCCCATCAACATGTTTACCTTTAATACCTCTACATTTTAAGAAAAATGTTTCTCTTTCATTATTATTATTACCATTTTGCCATGAATATAATTTCCTAAAATAATGTTCAGGTAATACTAAACCTTCTTGTTCAATTAAATTTGGATTTTCTCTTAATGCTAATTTTATTAAATTTGTAAAATCTGGTAAAATTATATCAATTAATTGATTTTTCAAATCTGAAGTACCAAATAAATTTTTAGCAATTGCTTCATTAAAACCTTTAATTTTATAATTTTGAGAAGAAATCAAAAATGAACCTGCAATATAAGGTAATGAATGTAAATTTATTCTAATTAATGATTTGATATTATTTGAAGATGAATTATTTTTTTCATTATTTTTTTCAGTAATGTTATCATTAATATTATCATTAATATTATCATTAATATTTAAATATTCACTTGTAATTGCACAAGGTACAAATTTCCCATTTTCACATTTTAAAGTAAAATATCTTAAATTATTAATTAAATTTGAATCTTCTATACTAGTTATATCGAATTCACCGAAAGTATCAATTTCACTATTTTTCAAAATTGAATTTAAAGAAGGTAAGAAATCAATTAAATTTAAATTTTTCAAATTTTTCTCAAATAATGAAATATTTTGTTTAATTACTTCAGAAACATAAAATGGAGAATTTAAATTATTATCTCTTTCAATTATAATATCTATTGTTTCACAAGCTACTTGTTCAAAAATTAAGATTATGAATTCATTTTTCCTTTTAGCCCATAATGAAGTCCATGCTAAACCTTTATTATCTCTTTTAACGGCAATAATTTCACCTGACATTATTAAATCTGTATTTCTATGTAATCTATTAAAGATTAAATCTCTTGATCTTGGAGCAATTAAATCCATTAATTTCATTTTTCTTAATGAATCTTTAGATAAACCAAACATTAATAAACCTAAATCATTTGCATTTAATAGATCCCATGGATTATTAAGAGAAACTGTGAAAACTGCCTTTGGAGATTTTGTTTTAGCATTTGAGGATGCATGATATTGCCATGTAATACCACTATTATTATTATTACTATTATTATTACTATTATTTGATGAAGATAAAGTTGGAGTATGTTCTCTACTTGTATTTGATAAAGTTGATAAACCTAAAGTACTAGTTGTAGTTGAAAGTAATGGTAAACCAGCCAATGTTGAATTTGTATTTTGTTGTTCTATAAAAGGAGTTGCAAGTGCATGTAAGATTTTAATTTTAAGTGAATTAATTCTAGAATTTTGATTATTTGGTACATTTGATAAAGATAAATTATGTAAATCCATGAATTTTTCTTCAATATCATAAATATTTAAATTATTTTGATCATATTTTTTCAAAAGATTTAAAATTTCAGTTAATTCATTGAATATAGTTTCATTAAAATTTGAATTTGAAGAGATTGAATTTGATCTTGTTGTGATATTACTTTCTTTACCTGAATCTTTAGGCGAAGAAGATAAATTATCATTATTATTAAGAGTATTTGAAGTATTTGAAGTAATTGAGGTATTTTCTGTATCTTTACTATTAAAAGTATTGTGTAATAAAGTTTGTAAAGTTGAACTTGATATACTTTTCTCAAACTTGAAATGATCTCTCAATTTTGCAAAGTTGTTGTTATTATTATTATTATTACTATCATTATCAGTATTAATATTATTAATATTATTATTAGGAATATTAATATTATAATCAGGGAAAGATTCTAAGGAAGTATTCAACCAATCTGGATTTTCAAGTAAGATTTCTAAAGATCTTTTCAGTACATTTAGTCTCATAGTTAAGGAATTGATTGATACAGGAGTATAAGAGTAAGATTGTGTTGATTCAGTTGTGAATTGTATTAAATCATTTATATTATCTGAATTTGAATTTGAATTTGAATTTGAATTGTTTAATTGATTAATTGGTGGATTGATTTTATTTTCGAAAATTCTATGTTCTTTCTCTTCTTTTTCCTCATTTTCATCATCTTCATTTGCTATATTATATTTTAAAGGAGATTCTAAACTTTCACTAGAATTAGAATTATCACCAATTAAATAGAATCTACTACTACTTCTATTTGAAAGGTTTTGATTTGATCCATTATTAAAAGTAAGATCATTGTCAGTATTATGATTGTTATTATGATTATTATTATTATTCATTAAATTATGGAAAGCATTTTGTCGTAAAGCCATTTGAGATAATGATTTATAATTAAATTTAGAATTATTACTATCATTATTTAACACATTTGAAGAAGATGAAGAGGTGGAAGATTCATTACTATGTAAAGTTCTATTTCTTGAAACACTTCTTGAAGGAGGTGTATATGGCATGAATGGAGGGTGGATGGTTGAGATGTAGATGATTAATCAGATGATAATAACTAATAAAAGATATAGATACATAGATATACCATATGTAGATAGATATAGAAAACAGTAAAAAAAAAAGAAAAAAAAAGAAAAAAAAAGCAACTTCGAGGCGACAATTATTATTATTATAACTATAATTATTATTATAAAACTACTTCATTTACTTTAATTATATAAGATTTTTAGCAATTAATAATTCTGCAATTAAAATACCTGAACCTGCTGCTCCAATAATAGTATTATGAGATAAAATAACCATTTTATAATCGAAAATTGGATCTTCTCTAATTCTACCAACAGATACTCCATAACCAGAATCTCTATTTCTATCTAATCTTGGTTGAGGTCTATCTGGTTGTTCTAATACATGTATTGCATGTTCAGGTGCAGAATAACATCCTAATTGTTTAGCTTCACATACATAATTTTGTAAACATTCTTTAATATCTTTTAATGAAGGTGCAGGTCTATTTTTAAATTTAAAAGAAACACATTCAGTATGACCATCTGAAACTGCAACTCTATTACATTGTGCTGAAACTTTTAAATTTTCATCAATTAAAAATTCAGTTGAATCTTCATTCAATGATCCTAAAATTTTCTTTGATTCCCATTCAATTTTATCTTCTTCACCTGAAATATATGGTACAATATTATCTAAAATATCAATACCTGAAACACCTGGAGAAAATCCTGCACCTGAAATTGCTTGAAGTGTAGTTGTTGAAATAAATTCTAATGGACCAAATTTATCAACTAATGGTTTTAATGGTGCAACTAATCCTGCAGTAGAACAATTTGAAATACAAATATTAAAACCTTCTTTACAATCTTTATTTTTATTTTTATTTTCATTTTTATTCTTAAATCTCATTTCAATCATTTTAAGATGATCTGAATTAGCAATTGGTACAATTAATGGAACATTTGGATCTCTTCTATAATTTTTAGCATTTGAAATAATAACTAAACCATTTTCAACAAATTCTTTTTCAATTGGACCTGCAACATCAGCATCTAAACCTGAAAATACAACATCACAATTTTGGAAATTTTCAGATTTACATTCAGAAACAATTAAATTTTCAACAGATTTAGGCATTAAATCAGTTTGTTTCCATTGACAAGCATCAATATATTTTTTACCAGCAGAACGATTTGATGCACCTATAGCTTCTAATTGAAATTGTGGATGTTGTGCTAATAAAAGAATAAATCTTTGTCCAACAGATCCAGTAGCACCAAGAACACCTGCTTTTTTAACAACACCAGTCATAGTTATGAAAAGGAGATAGATAAAAGATAGAAGAGAGATAGAAGAATGAATAAAGTAAAAGAAAGAATGATAAAAGAAAAAGTAAAAGAAACCAACAAATTGAAAGAAAAAATTTGAATGAAAAATTGAAAAATTTCGAGTGACTCACTTTTTCTGTTGATGATGCGTTCTTCTTCTGCTTCTTCTTCTGCTTCTTCTTCTGCTTCTTCTGCTTCTTCTGCTTCTTGTGAATATTGATTTAATCCATTCTCTTTTCCATCCAGTTATCATCTTATTTGTATTATCATTCTCTAATTCGTCTTCTTTTGCTGCTGCTCCTATAGAATAATGTATTATTGTATTTAATGTACAATTATCTTCATCTATTTCATTTATTTCCTCTATTTCCTCTATCTTCCTAAGTCTCTCCATCTCTCTTAAACTCATAAGTGTCATCTCATTATCAATGATATCTTCTATAAATACATTCACATCAAATATATTCTCTAGATTTGAGAATTCTGTTCCACAATTTACTGTTTCTCTATTCTTTCTACTCTCTCTACTCTTAATTGTATACACTAAATCAAAGAAATCTTCATTACCCATCATTGTTTTAGCAATTTGTAATATAAAATCAATCTTCCTCTCATTATTATTATTATTATCATTATCAATTTTATCAATATTTCTAATTGTCTTTACTACAAAATCTTCATTTTCTTTAAATTTTACTTCACTTGTAGGTATTGTGAATGTTTGATATGATGTTGCAGATACTCCATCTAGTATATTATAATATTTATGTTCTCTACTTTTAATTATACTATCAATATTTGTATCAATACTTTCAATACTGCTAGTACTGTTAATACTGTTAATACTTTTAATTCTAATACTACTATTACTACTATTATATTGTGATTTATTTGCATATTTGTTTTTAAAACATTTCAACTTTAGATTGATTTCTTTCCTATTTATTGAAGGGGTATTATGACTTTCTTCGATTTCTTCTATTTCTTCTATTTCTTCAATTTCTTCAATTTCTTCAATTTCTTCCTCATCTATCTTACTAATCTTATTATATTTATTATTCTTATTACAAATTACATTAGAATTTACAAATATCCCATTGACAGAAATGGGTGAGAGTTTAGTATTTTGAGAATATCTTCTTTTCTCTGATAATTTCACCACTTTAATATCATCCATACATACTGGTATTCGTTCTCTATCTCCACTCATAATTACAAGCAAAGACAGTGACAAAAAAGAATAAACAACAAAGAGATGAAAAGAGATGAAAAGAGATGAGCCGTAAACAAAAGAGAAAAGGCAAAAAATTGAAATTTGCTTTCTTCGTGTATTATTTATAGTTTTATGTGTATCTCATCATCAACTTCATCATCATTTTCATTATCATTATCATCTTTATCTTTTTTTTCTTTGAATCTCTTCTATTTACAATACTTGATTCATATATGGCATTCCATTACTTCCATCGTAAAGTAACATCTATAATTATCATCATATTATTTTTTCTACTTTTACTAAATAAATTATCTCCTGAAAATTCATTATCAAAAGAGATCAAAAATGATTTATCATATTTAAAACAATCAAATAATAATAATAATAATAATAATAACAATAGAATAGAAGATGATGGAATAGATAAAGAGAAAAAATCATCATTAGAAACAATTCAACCATGTACAATTATTAATCCATTAACTAATCAATTTTATGATTTAAGAGATTTATCATCAATTAATTCAAATGAAGTTCAAGCTTGGAATTCAAAAGGTTTTGATTATGGACATAATTTCTCAATTGGAATTTGTTCAACTCCAATAAGACAATTAAATAATTTAACACCATTAGATTTTATAGATTCAAATAATAAATCAAATATAGCAGGTTATTATACAAATGAATTAGGTAATAAAATATCAATTGGCTCAATTTCAACTGATTTGAAATTTAGAGGTATGAATTTAGTTTTGGAATATTTAGATGGTGATAGATGTGATGCTTCATCAAATGATTTATTAAAATCAACTTTATTAACTTTTAAATGTGATAGAGAAATGATGAGTAAAGCTAGAGTAAATTATTTAGGTTCATTGAATAATTGTAGTTATTTCTTTGAAGTTAGAACTGTTCATGCTTGTGCAACTTCAAATGAAAAGGATGAAACTGCTATTTGGGGGATCTTTTTACTAATTTCTTTAACTGCTATAGCTGTATGGTTATTTGCTGGTAAATTAATTAAAAATCATTATAAAAGAGAAATTAAATTAGAGAAAATAGATTTATTGGCTTGAAATTGTATAAGTTAATTAATGAATTAAATGAATTTAAAAGATCTGTGTATTTTGTAAAAGTTTTGATTTTCTTCTTTAAATTCTTTTCTTTAAATTCTTTTCATCAAATTCTTTTCTTTTACTTCTTCCTTCTTCCTTCTTTCTTCTTTCTTCTTCTTTTTAATTTCTATATCATGGGAAAGAGGAAATTGGATCATGAGGATTCATCACCTACTAAAAAACACAAGGATGATTCATTTGAATTTACCGATATGAATACTATATTTAACAATAAACTACAATTTCAAGGTATTATGCGTAAATACTGGTCTCAGAGGAAGAATCTTTTCAAAGAATATGATAATGGTATAATACTAACTAAAGAACTGTGGTTTAGTGTTACACCTGAAAATATATCCAACTATATTGCTAAATTTATCAATACTAAATTCAAAAATAATTTTACTATTCTTGACACATTCTGTGGTGGTGGTGGTAATATTATATCATTGTTAAAATTACCGAAATGTTCAGTTTATGGTGTTGATAATAATAATATCCATTTAAAATGTACAGAAAATAATTCAATAGTATATCATGGTGTTGAAGAAGTTAATAATAGATTGAAATTATTATGTATTGATTGGAATTTCCTTCTTGATCCAAAGAAAACAAATAATTCAACAACTCCTTATGCAGATAAACAAACATCATTGCAAAATATTCAACTTCTTCAAAAAATTAATATTGATTGTATTTTCGGATCTCCACCATGGGGTGGCCCACAATATTTGAAAAGTCAAATATACGATTTAGAGACAATGTTACAACCATTTGGACTTATACAACATTTAAGTGAATTTACCAAATTTACTAAAAATATTTGTTTATTTTTACCTAAAAATAGTGATATAAATCAAATAAAATATGCAACTAGTGTTAATGGTTATAGTAAAGTTAAAGTTTTACATTTACAGAATAAAGATGGTCGTGAAAAAGGTATTTTATGTTGTTGGGGGGTATTTGCTGATTAAAAGAAACAAAGAACTAAATAATAAAAGATATATATATATATATATATATAAACATGTATATAAAACTAAAAATAAAAATAATAATGATAATAATACTGTTAAACCCACCATTTAATCTTGTAATAAATTATGAACTACATCAACTAAAGGACCAAAATCTGCATCATTAAGTAATGCAAATTCTCTACCAATTAAAGCAGCATGTTTTAAAGCAGTTGCAAGATGTGCATGTAATCCAAGTGCTGATAAAGCATCACCATGATGACAGAATAAATGTGCATGAACTCTAATTAATCGACGTAAAATTGTTCTACAAAGAGCTGGGAATTGTTTTGGGAATGGAACACCCATTTTAGTTGGGAAAACAGATTCATCATCAAGAAATCCTTGTACCCAACTCATTAATGCTTCAACATATGCAGGAGCAGATAATGGTAATGGAGGTTTACCTTGACGATGTAATGGATCTTGCCATCTATATTCATATTCTGCAGTTGCTGTCATTGTTGGACATGTTTGTGGTGAACAAAATCCTGTTAATGCACCATATAACATATTAGTATGATTATAAATATCGACAATTGCAACTGCTAACCATTCATTAGCATCTTCACCTTTCGGTAATTTTACAGCTTTAGCTAATGCACCTGTTCCTAATGTTTGTTCTGCATGTGCACGTAATTCAGCGTGTGATCCTGGATTGATTGTATTTGAAATTATATTTGAATTTGAATTATTTGATTCAACAGTCGGTCTAAAGCGACGACGTGCTGTTTGATATGCTGGTACTTCTGGTAACGCAAATGACATGAGAAAGAGAGAGAGACAGAGAATGGGAAGTTCAGTAAGTAAAAAGATAAGAAAACAAGAGAAAATAAAGTATTTCAATGTATATTCATACTTTCATACATTTTTATGAAGATTTGAAATAATCATGTGTTTATCTTTTACCCAATTGGGAGTATACCATGAAATTACTAATAATCATTATTTTATTAATTACAAACACATAATCTGTTTATACTCTCTTTACTTTTTCTCTTCTTTTCTTCTATATTATACAATCTCTTCCCACCCAATTTCCCTCTTTATAATGATCAAAGCTGATCAAGATGATAAGATTGATTCACAATTACCACAGAGTGAAATTGATGAATATTATAAACTTTTAAATAATGTTAAAGATCTACAATATGATTTTGAAATTGTTCCAGGATTTTTCAAACAATCATCAAAGGAAACAGATGATATTGAATATAATCCATTAGAAGATCATTTTGGATTAGCTAAACCATCATGGTCTGAACTTGTTGATGAATTGAATCAATTGAATGAAAATTCAGATGAGAAAACTAAATATAAACTCATTTTTTGTGCTAGACATGGTCAAGGTTATCATAATTATACATTATCGATTGTTGGTAGAACTGAATGGGATGATTATTATTCACATTTAGAAGGTGAAGTGAAATTACCTAATGGAGAAGTTGTAGTTTATGGACCAGATCCATTTCTTACTAAATTAGGAGAAAATCAAGCTAAATTGATGAATTCATTGATAAAGGATGAAATTAATAAATTTGGATTACCAAAACCAAGTAAATTATTTTCATCACCACTTACTAGATCTGCACAAACATTATATTTAACAATGGATGGGATTTGTATGAGTAAGAATGAAGAAGAAGAAGAAGAAGAAGAAGAAGAAGATAAGAAACGGTTAAAACCATTGATTATTGAGAATTTAAGAGAAACTATTGGTGAACATACATGTGATAAACGATCCAATAGGAAAATTATTGAAGAAAGATTAAAAGGTTGGGGGTTTGAATTTGAGGAAGGATTTGTTGATGAAGATGTATTATATCGAAGTGATTATAGAGAAAGTATTAGTGAACAAACCATTAGAGCCAATGCATTTTTACAAAAAGTTTTCCAAGATGAATTTAATAAAGATTCTATAATATATTGTTCATCACATTCAGGAGAGATTAAATCACTTTTATTAGCTACAGGACATCGTTCATATACGATACCAACTGCTGGTATGATTCCATTGTTAGTTAAGGCAGTTAAGAAGGGGGAAGAAATAAAGTAGGAAAAAAAAAAAAAATAAAAAAAAATAATAAAAAATAATAAAAGATTTGTATAGTTTGTATAATTTGTATAGTTTGTATAATTTGTATAGTTTGTATAATTCTTTCTTTTTTTCTTTTTTTTTTCCAAAAAAAAAAACAATTATATAATTGATATAACACTTTATATTATAAATTCAACAAATTATTAATTTTAGATAAATTTTCATTTGCAAAATAACGAACATCATCATCATCATCATTTTCTGATAAATTTTGTAAAATTGGTATAATTTCATCAATTATTAAATTTTTATTTGTTGAAATGAAATGATTTGATAATTTAAAGAAAGCTTTAGCAACATTAAATCTAATATTTGGAACATTATCATTTGATAAATTTTTAATAAATGGATAAATATAATTTTCAATTAAATCATTATTAACGACATCAATTAAATTAACAAATGTAAATAAACAAGTTATTCTACAAATGAAATTATTAAAATCATTTGAATCTTTTTTCAATAAAATTTTATCAATAACTTGAGATTTACACCAATCATTACCGAAAATTTTTGATAAAGTTGATAAATTTTCAACAGCAGCTTTCCTAATTGAATAAACTGGATCCCAAAGCCAATCCATACATAATTTACCTAAAGATTTATCGAAAAATGATATACCTAATTGTTTAGCTAATAAAGGTATTTGTTCAATAATTGCTAATCTAACTCTCCATAATTTATCATTTGAAAGAGAAGTAATTGCAGGCATTAAACTTTCATTTAATAATTCTATACCAATAACATTATTAACAATTTCTAAATTTGAAATAATATTTAATCTAACATCACTATAATCATCTTTTAACATTTCAATAAATATTGGTAAAAGAGAATCAATTGTTTTTTCTTTACCTAAAATTGGAGAAATTTCAGTAATTTTGGAAGCTAAAGCAGCTCTAACATTTTCAGATTCATCATTACTTAATTGATTTATAATTGGTAAAATTTGATCAATTAATAAAGAAGGATTAATTTTATTTAATTTAAAACAAAAATTAGGTAATTGTTTTGAAATTGCCTTTCTAACTTCAGATTCATTATCTTTTAAAAGTGAAATAAAATGAGGTAATAATTTTAAAGTAAATTGATCATCAATAAAATTATCAGATAAAGAATTAAATTTATCAGCAATCATATATCTAACTCTCCAACTTGGATCTGATATAATTGAAATTAAAGAATCGAATAATTCATTAATTGAAGAAGAGAAATTAATTGAATTAGAATTATCATTTTTGAAAATATTAATATAAGATAAGATTGAAATTAAGACATCAACAGATAAGAATTTAATTGAATCTTGATTATCATTTATTAAAGATTGATACATTTGAAGGATATAATTCCAAATATTTTCATTTATTTTAATATATTTATCATTATCATTTTGAGTATCATTTTGAGTATCATTTTGATTTTGATTTTGATCTTTTGTATAAAGAGAAGTAATAATTTTAGGTAAATTAGTTGCAGCAGCTTTTCTAACCATTGGAGAATCATCATTAATTAAATCTAAATATAATTGAATTAAAGAAATTTTCAAATTTAAATCATCTTGAATATTATCATTTAATCTTGGTAAAATTGGATAAAATAAACCAGTTGCAGCTATATGTAAAGAAAACCATCTTTCCTTTGATAATCTAATTATTAAAGGTATAAAAGAAGATTTAATTTGATCTAAAGACATTTGAATTGATAATTTATTTAAAGAATTAACAGCATTATCTCTTACAATTGGTTCTTCACAAGCAGAAATTTTTTCTAATAAAGGTAATAAAATAGTTGCATAATTAATACCACCAATAAAAGGTATAAAATCAGCTAATTTTTCAGCAGCAATTGCAATAACTTCATCTTCATCTTCTGGAATTACATCTTCTAAAAAGGGTAATAATTCAGATCTTGTACGTTCAGGACCTAAAGCTATTGCAATTGTATCTAATCTATTCATTGATTGAACTCTTGAAGCGACATCATCATGTCTTAATTCATCCATTAATAGAGCAATTGGATATAAATCTTGTGACATGGTATAAAAAATTTATTTGAATTATTTAATTCTATTTAATTCTATTTAAAATTTTCTTTAAATAAACCAATAAAGAATGATGAATAATTGAATGATTATAAGAAGGTATTAATATCAATAAAGAAAATATCAACAATTTGATTGTAGTTGAGGAAGTGGAAGAAAAAGTAGAAAAAGAAGAAGAAGAAGAAATTGTGGTGGTAGCCATCGACGGGTCGGTTTTTGGAAGTGTTTTAATATTATCACTACTATCACTGCTATAAGTAGTATTACTATAAGTACTATCATCATCATCATCATCACTTTCATAGTGAGAGAGATGATTAGTAGTATCAATATATGATTGACATCCAGGTAGACGTGCTCTCTCTCTTTTAAACATTGATAAAAATATATAGAGTAGTAAAGTAGAAGTAGGAGTAGATAATATAGAATATAGAGTATATAATATAGAATATAGAGGGTGGCAAAAAATTTTAAAACATTTTTGAGCTCAGTGTTTAATATCTATATATCTATATATATACTTCTTTTATACTTCTTCTTCTTCTTCTTTTGATAATGAGTAGAAGATACGATAGTAGAACTACTATATTCTCTCCAGAAGGTAGACTCTATCAAGTAGAATATGCACTTGAAGCTATTTCTCATGCAGGAATTGCAATTGCAGTTTTATCTAAAGATGGAGTTGTTTTATTAGCTGAACGTAAAGTAACTTCAAAATTACTTGAAACAAATGCTTCAAATGAGAAAATTTATAAATTAAATGATAATATGGTATGTGCAGTTGCAGGTTTAACTGCAGATGCTGAAATATTAGTTGATTATATGAGACAAGTAAGTCAAGATCATTTAAAAAAATTTAATAATTTACCAAATACTCATTATATAGTTACAAATGTTTGTGATTTTAAACAAGGTTATACCCAATTTGGTGGGTTAAGGCCCTTTGGTGTATCTTTCCTTTTCGCAGGTTATGATAATCTTAATGGATTTCAATTATATTCTTCAAATCCTTCAGGAAATTATTCTGGTTGGCTTGCAACTGCAATTGGAGAAAATTCAACTTCTGCTCAAACTTTATTAAAACAAGAATTAAAAGATTATGAATTTCATAATTTATCAATTGATAAAGCATTAGAAATTTGTTTAAAAGTATTATCTAAAACTAGTGATAATACAAATTTATCAGCAGAGAGATTAGAATTATCAACTATTTGTTTACAAAATAATGTACCAATTATTAAAATTTTATCATTGAAAGATGTAGATAATCTTTTACATAAACATGGATTAGCAAAAGAAGAAGATGAATGAATAAAAGAAGTGTAGTATGTAGTATATAGTATATAGTATATAGTATATAGTATATAGTTATAATAGAATAGAAAGAAAAAGAAGAAGAGAGAGTATTAATTTTCTTTAAATTTTTAATTTTCTTTAAATTTTTTTAATTAATTAAACTTCATTTTGCCACCCAAGTTGTTTATTGTTATTTCTTATTTATTATTCTTATTCTTATTCTTATTCTTATTCTTATTCTTATTCTATAACAATGTCTCGTTTGGCTAATATTATATCACGTTTAGCATTACCAGTATCTGCTTGTGTATTACTTGCTGATTTATCTTTATATGATGTTAAAGGTGGTGAAAGAGCTGTTATTTTTGATAGATTTTCTGGTGTTAAATCTTCAGTTGTTGGTGAAGGTATGAATTTTATAATTCCTTGGCTTCAAAAACCAATTATTTTCGATATTAAAACTAGACCAAGAACAATAACAACTACAACTGGTTCAAAAGATCTTCAAAATGTTTCAATTACTTTAAGAGTACTTCATAGACCTGATGTTATTAAATTACCTCAAATTTATCAAAATTTAGGTATTGATTATGATGAAAGAGTTTTACCTTCAATTGGTAATGAAGTTTTAAAATCAATTGTTGCTCAATTCGATGCTGCTGAATTAATTAATATGAGAGAAATTGTTTCAAATAAAATTCGTCAAGAATTAGAATCAAGAGCAAATCAATTTAATATTAAATTAGAAGATGTTTCAATTACTCATATGGCTTTTGGAATAGAATTTACTAAAGCTGTTGAAAGGAAACAAGTTGCTCAACAAGAAGCTGAAAGAGCTAAATATTTAGTAGATAAAGCAGATCAAGAACGTAAAGCTTCTGTTATTAGAGCTGAAGGTGAAGCTGAAGCAGCTGATCATATTTCAAAAGCTTTATCTAAAGCTGGTGATGGTCTTTTATTAATTAGAAGATTAGAAGCTTCAAAGGAAATTGCTCAAACTTTAGCTAATTCTCCAAATGTTGCTTATTTACCAAGTAATGCTGCAGGTCCTGGTGAATCTTCAAATCAATCTCTATTATTAAATATTGGTCGTTAAAATATATCTTTAATATATCATATATTAATATATCATTTATGTACATAGATTTAATTATTATTATTATTATTATTATTTTTTCATTTTTTTTCTCATTTTTTTTATTTCTCTCCTGTGTCAAATGATGTTTGTTTCAAATCTATTTCATTCATCTTATTGTTTTTCTTTTCTTTTATTCTCTTCTTTTCTTTGACAATGATTCCTTCTACAAAAGTTGCATGTCTTCGTTGTAGAGAGAAAAAACTTAAATGTGATAAATCTCAACCAATATGTCAACGTTGTGCTTCTAAAAATATCAATTGTATTTATTTACAACATAAAAAGACAGGTCCAAAACCACATAAAAATAAAAATATTACAATTAATATACCTCAATCTAAATCTCAATCTCAATCTAAATCTCAAAATCAATCCCAACATCAATCTCAAAATCAATTATCTCCTTTATTATCTCAATCTCCAATCTCAAATTTACCTTCAAATTACTCAAATTATTCAAATAATCTTCCTTCTTCAAATGATCGAATACAAATTAATAGTTTCCTCAATCCTTCTTCTTCAATAAATAATTATCATCAACCAATTACAACTTCTTTAAGAAATGATATAGATAAAATTATAAGAGATAATTCTTTTACAAATAATAATCATATTAATAATAATAATCATATTAATAATAATAATAATACTACAATACCAAACTCATCAATTAATCAACCTCAACCTTCTAAATTTGAACAATTGATAGGACTATCGAAATTAAATTTATCAATGAAAGATATTGATCGTTTCCATGCATTTTATTTTACTTCAAATACTAGAATTTTCAAATATTCAGCTCAACGTTATTGTAATACTTTCATAAAAGATCCAAAATCAATATTACATTATTCTTATATGATTTGGACTATTTCTGCTTTTTATTTAGATGATTATCAACATTTAGTAGATAAATTGTATGAATTTGCTCTTGTTCAAATGAATAATTATTGGGAATTTATTAGAGATTCTTTCCATTCAGATATATTAACTTATCTTCATGCTTTATGTTTAAAAGCTCAATTCGAATTCCTTTCAGGTAGAGAAATGAGAGCTGCTTTAACAGTAGCTTCTTCAATAAGATTAACTCAAATGTTTGGTTATGATCAAATAGATTTATCTCCTTCAACTTTAGGAACTCCTGCAATCTTCTTTAGAAGTTTTACATTATCTTCAGAAAATTTAGAACCAACAAATATGTTATTAAATGATGATTATTTAGATCCTGAAATACCTTTAGTTGAAGAACGTAGAAGAGTTTTATGGGAAGTTTATGCTATAGATAAATGGTCTTCTTTAGTAACAGGTTTACCTTGTGCACTTTCTCTTGATAGTTTATCTGTTATTTTCACTAAATTACCTTCTCCAACAACTTTCTTACCTTTAAATAATGATTCTAAAAAGGAAAATGAAGATTCATTGGATTTACAAGATAAACAATCTGATTTATTTATTGATAATAAACAAAATATTTCAAATTCAATAATTGATATGAAAAATAATACTAATACTAATACTAATAATAATAATAATACTAATAATAATAATAATCATTTTAATAATATTAATGATATTAATGAAAACAATATAAATAATGAAAACAATATAAATAATGAAAATAATGAAAATAATGACTTTAATAATGAACCTGAACAAACTAGTTTCTATCTACATGAAGCAATGCAAAAATTAGACAATAATCAAGTACTTTTAGATATAAATTCTTCTTCTTCGAAAATCCTCCTATTAACAATATCTGAAAATATAATAAAATGGTGTAAAATGTTTCTTAATATGGTTAAATTAGATACTCTTAAAAATCCTTCAAGTATCGACTCAATTAGAATAAAAGTTGATGAATTAGTTAAAAATTTCGAAAGTATGCATAATAATCTCTTATTCTTTGATTTAACAACAGAACCTTTGATGAATATAGTTATTACAAATACAACTACTCTATTATATCAATCAGTATTGATTAAATTTAGTTCATTGTTCGATATACAGTTAAAGGAAGATTCTTCAGGATCTAATATAGGTGAAAATGTAATAAAGTTATTTAATGATATATTAAATGAAGTTTCATCAATGAGTGAACGTTTAATTTTAAGATTTATTAAAAAATCAAATATTGAAAAACATCTTAAAAAGGCACCAGTATTCATCGTTTTCGTTAATAGTATTAAATCTTTATTTCAATGTATTGCATTTATTTATAGATTTAACTATTTCTTAAAAATAAATGAAAATAGGAAACAATCTTTATTAAATACAATTCTTACAATATCTAATATAATCACTGCAATACCTAATAAAAGTCCAATTGTTGAAAAAACTAAAACAATAATAAACAATGGTCAAGAATTGTTAGATCATGCTCCACAATCTCTATCTTTCTTTGACTCTTTCTTTGATTCCGCTAAAACCTATTAATCATTGAATTCTCTTATATCCTCCTCCCTTCCATTTTTCTTCTTTTTTTCTTCTTTTCTTCTTTTCTTCTTTTCTTCTTTTTTTTTTATAAATATTATAGAAATCATTAATTATGCCCAGTTATCTAATAAATTACTAACTGGTTTAGATATTTTCGTTTTACCGTTCGTTCTTACCTTAACAGGTTCTTTCTTCTCCTCTTCAAGGAAAGAATCTAAAATACTAGGTTTCCTCTCTTTACTTGATATCGTAGTAGTAGTACTCGTTGGTATGAATGAATCTAATATACTTGGTGCTCCAAATGATTCTAAAATATTAGGACTTTCACTATTAACTTTAGATACTTCATTCTTCATAAATTTGGCAAGTATATCACCTGGTTTCTTTCTAACACCTTCTCTCTCACTATCATCAACATTTTTATCATTATCAATTATCTTCTTATTCTCTGAAAATTTCCAATTCTTCACTAAATATAAAGCTAACCAATCACAACCCATTTTAGAATACATTGTACTAGCCTTTAATACAAATGAAAATTCATATTTTGGATCAAGTTGTGATATACCTGAATAATATGATACATTTCGATGACGTAAAGAATTGTATAAAACTAATAAAACTGGATCTTCAGTATTACTAGTTCTTATAACATTCGATAAATCAGGACATTGGAAATTAGGGAAAATCTCAACAATATCTTCCTTGATTTGCTCAATTGGTTTAATCAATGCTTGTGCTGATCTAGGTTTATCCTTTAATATCCAGAAAACCCAACTCAATTTCCATCTATCATTACTACTAATAGCATCAGTTAAAACTTTCCTCTCCAGTATACTCATCATCGATAATCCATTATCACAACTCTCATAACATCTAGCAACTGCAATTGCTAATGGTAAATCATCCATTTGTCTCATAATTACATTGACCGCATCTTTAGGAGAATCTGCAAGGAGGAAAAATGTAGCTGCATCACGATATCTATGTTTACCTAATAAAACATATGCATTCTTAAGTGCTGCTGATTTCCATCTCTTTTCAGTAAAATCATTGCTTAAAAATTTAACCATTTTCTCTCTTTCATTGTGTCCAATTGAATTCTTCCAAAGTCCTAGTAAAACTTTCTTCTTATGTAAAGATAGATAAAAAATTGAACAAACTGATGGATCTTTACGTCCATTATTCTCATCTTGATATTTAATAAACTCATTAGCTGCAATCGTTTCCATTACACTTCTCAACTTCTTATTGTTCAACCATAATGGTAATAAATACCTCTTGGCATTGATCCAATCAATCTTCATATTCGATTGTTCGTTAACTATACTATACAAAACGTCCTTATTATCTGAATGTGATGCAAATAAAATATCTCTCATTCTTATCGTATGAATTGCATCAATTGATGATTCCTTGCTAGAGTTTACTTTGAATAACTTCATACCAAGATAATATTTAAGTCCATTAAAATCTAACACTTTGATGTATTTCAACAACACATCTTTCATAATTCCAACGGTATGTGATAGAGTAATTTGTTGATGTCCTGTTAAAAACGGTAATCTCATTTTTTGAAGCTTTTCAATTAAAATATCTGCACATTGTTCATTGAAAGTATCATCATTAACATTACCATCATTTGAATCGTTATCATCATTCAAATTGACTCGGTCAGATAATAACGATGGATACTTCTTATTCTGTGTATAATTATCATAATCTCCTGACATTATTTCTTCAACTGTAATACCTAAATCAAAATTATTCTCAGCACGTTCTCCTAAATCAATCTCTCTCAATGTCTTTGATAACTTGCATAGAATTTTACTTATCAATGAATGCCTCTCACTTAAAAGTAGTTGAATTATAAATTGTGGATGATATAATGGTAATGGACCATTTAATGCTGATGACAAATGCAATAAATCATTACTTACAATTTCTAATGTACCAACGACTCTATTTGTAATAGTATCATTATTGAAATCAAGTCTTTTATCACTGAGGTATAATTGATTACCTGCACCAATTACCAACAACCCATCATTCATCCAAATGGAATCTCCAATTTCATGACTTGTTTCTTCAGATATATTAACACTTTTGATCTTAGAGAATGATGGGGTTTTGTTTGTATAATCATAACGTAATTGTGTGAATAATAATGAATGTAATTTAAAACCAACAGCCAAAATACCTTGACCGTTTTTCGTTGACGTCCAATCAAGATCTTTAACAATTTCATTGGGAAATTCTTCAAAATAATCCATAACTCCAAGTTTCATATCCCAAATACTTAACTTTGTTTTCGTTTCATCTACAATTGCCATTTTATTGATAGATGAACCTGAAATAAATGAACAATTACTAATACCTGTTTTGAAAGAATCCTTTAAATGCCATTTGATGGTTTGGTGGAATTTACTATCAGTTTCAGTAATGGTGACATAGTAAATGGAAACTAATCCATTCTTTGAAACCGTTGCTAAAACATCACGTCCAATCTTGTCAATATTTTTCCCCCATCCAACTGGATCAATAGCTGATATTATATGTAAATCATCATCATCTTCAATAACTAGATTCTCAATCAAACATTCCTTCAATGTACATGATAAATTACCATATTTGCAATGTACAGTGTCCACTGCTTTTTTCCCATCGTATACATTAACTTCAAACTCATATGACTTACATACCCCATCTTTGAAAATTAAAACTAAATGACATTCTCGTTGATTCGACTCAGGTAATATAAAGAATGATTCAGGTTTTGTTGATGTGTCAATTTTAATCTTACAGATCTCATCAGAAATCAAATTATGTTGGTTGGTTGTAGAAGTGTGGAATGCAATCAAGTACCCTTCAACTAATGTGAATACAAAATGTCCCTTATTCCAAATAACTGCCTTGATGACCGGTGATTGTGTGATTATAGTTGATTTCTTGGTTAATGTTGTTCTATCATCAGTTAAGAAGATTGGTATCCAGAGGTAATTTTCAGTGAATCGTGTCAATGATAAAATCGATGAACCATCACTTGATCTTATCAACTTCCTAACTGATTTATTATGACCTGTGAATTTTTGGTTTAAACACCCAATTTGCTTTGTTATGCGTTTCAATGATTTCTCTGTAGATAAATATTTGGATTTCTCAAAATTGAATATCTCACTAAATGTAAATCCAATTTCTCTAATTGTATTGTGAAATAAATCATGTACAACTAATGATAGTGCTAGATTGTTTGAATAATGATCAATTTGAATAGACTTTATAATGAAATCTTTAGGAACAGATGGTAAACAATACTTCCCCAAACTTAAATCAACCATATATAACTCATTATTAGTAAACAGTTTATCAATTTTGTAGATTATCATTTTCGATGGTACTAATGAGCACAAATTGGAGAACCCATAGAGATTGATCTCACCATCACTATCAACGACCATACATAATTCAGATTTTGATCTTATAAATTCTAACATTTTGTTTTGTTTCCTCATAGAATCATTGAGTTCCAAAATATCGTGTTCAGCTTCTAAATCACTCAATAATTTCTCTAGTCCGAGTTCTAAATACGGATTATCTATAAAAGTGACAGTTTTGAACACATCCGTTTCTCTTTTCAGTTGATTACTTTCATATAAGTCTAGAGAACCAGAGGGGAAAATCCCAAACCCTTTCTCGGATCTGAATGTTGAGTAAACCCTCAACATTGAATCTTCCGTAATTGTATACAAGACGTTATGTTGGTTTTCATTTTTCGTTATGGAATATATTGAATTGGTTTCACTTAGTAACTTGCTGTCATTTTTGATTATACTATTAGCAGGTTTAAGTATGAAACTATTGGCAGGGGTCATTTGAACGGAGTTCACATTTGTAGAAGATGAGTTATTTGGATCTGATTTAGTCATTTGATTTTTCCAAATGATATCTGTTAAAAATGTATTGTGTTTTATATAATGTAATTCAAAATCACAATAATCGTTTGTGAATCCAACTCTATGCCATAATTTAACATTTTTATCATAGTAACCGATACTTGCTATACAAGTTGAATTTGGAGAAATCTTGACTTTATAGATTGGATTCGGCTGAGGTTTATACCATAATAGTAGACATTTCATTATTTTTTCACCTGATATATCACCAGTGTAGGACATTTGATACATCGTTAATGAATTATTAGAACCAGTAATCAATTCACATGAAGTTTGAGAATTGAACTCCAACGGTAAGTTGAACAGTTCCGAGTCTATATCTGAGTCAGGAACTTGTGTATAGTCTGACCAAGACAGACAATTAATATTGGATTCATCATTTTCATTTATTATTTTATGTTCTAAAGACCACTGAATTTTCAATTCATTCAAATTCTTACGACCATGGAAATTGAAATTATAGTAATTTGAAACTTCTGGTGTGTATATGAAAACTTCATTCTTGATAGCAATTGCAATCTTACCGTTAACACGATTAACATCAACGACGAAAGAATCGGATGGTAGATACAATGTCTGTAAATGCATTGAATTCTTAGTAAGAATCACCAGATTATTACCGGATGTATATGTCAGAATTTGGATAGTGTTCCAATTGACGAAGCAGCATGAGTCCGGAGTATTATTGGGCTGACCTGGGAGGAAGTTCAACGTCATTCTCTTACTAAAGGGGAATAGCAATATACAATCAAACACATCAAACACACCAAACACTTGTATTTAATCATAATCATACATTTGCAACAACCTCTTGAAGTGCGTCATTTGTCATTTCTTATGTTCACCAAATTTTCAATTTACGAATCATCTTTTTTTTTTCTCTATCTTTCTTTCTTTCATTATCTTTAGAATAAGATCATCGGAACTAGTTTTCTCAACTGTCAATATGGTTGCTAGTTGTAAGGATCAACTCAAACAGGTGGCTATATGTCTCCAGAGATCTCCATGTGTCATGATTGAAAGAAATACCCCAAAGGAATGCATAAGTAATCCAGAACTAAGTAAAGATCTACCAGATCTCTGCAAGGCACAATTAGCAACGTTCCTTGAATGTAAACGTGGGATTGTGGATATGCGGAAGAGAATTAGAGGTAATGGAACATTAAGTACCGGTAAGTACGATGAACAATATAAGAAGCTATCTGAAGGAGATTTCGATCCAAAGGAAGAAATGAAGAAGTTGAAAACCTTGGACTCAAATCAGAAACAATAAGGATCATCAGTTATTCTCTATATCTAATCTATTATTATAACATGTATATAACTCTATAAAGTGTATTTAATAATTACAGTTTGTTTGCTAATGTAATGATTTGATCAATGAGTTGATCGACAATATCACTAGTGATATTTGGAGAATTAAATACACATCTGAAGAATTCTCCGTTATCTTCTCCTGTTAAAGCATCGTTTGGATTAGGAGCAAAATCAACTAGAAAATCACCATCTTTATGTAAACTAGTTGCGATCCTTCTCGTTAATGAGGTCATATCCGATCCACTCAATTTTTCAGTAATAGGAGTGTAATAGAAACATACTTGGAGACAAGGAATTGGGAAATCGTTTATCAGTTTGAATCCTGGTAATGTTTTCAACTTCGATACAAAATAATTAGCTAATTTATATGAATGTTCAATCCTTGTTGAGAATCCTTTATTTCCATAGTATATCCATGAAAGATACATTTTCAAAGAGTCAGCTCTACGACCACAACCCATAGTTCCATTTCCTAAATCGAAATTCTCATCTTCATCTCTTGAATTATGGAATAAGTATGGTGCATTCAATGAATTAGCCTGGTTGAAAATCCTTTCATCTGGGACTAGAAGAAATGAACATGTAGTTGGCACACCCAACATCTTATGAGGACTCACAGTAATAGAATCTGCTAAATGTGATCCTTCCATCTTATACTTGAACTTTTCACTAAATATTACATTACCACCCCATGAACCATCGATATGAAACCAAATATTATATTTCTTTGATAGTTTAGAAATTTCGGTAAATGAATCAAAGGATCCGAAAACTGTTGTACCTGCAGTTGCATTAACATATAATGGAGTATATCCATTTTCAATACTCCTGACAATTTCCCCTTCAAGACTTTCAATGGACATTTCACCTTTATCATTAACAGGTATTTTGAAGATTGAATTTGCCCCAAATCCCAGAAGAATGGCAGCTTTCTCAACACTATAATGACTGTGTACACTAGTGAATACTGCAAATTTGTAATTCGTATTACCTTCCATTTTAGTTTCTGGATATTTGATACTTCTAGCAATTTGCATACTAGTAATATTCGACCAAGATCCACCACTAAATGTCAACCCACCACTGAAACTTCCAGTGAATCCAAACAGTTTTGCATATTTTTGAGAAACTTTCCTCTCAATTGCCGTTAATGCAGGAGAAACAGTGAAAACGTGGGAATTGGTGTTCAAAATGGACAACAATAAGTCAGATAGAACACCAATTGGATTGGATCCAACGTATAGTTTGTCCATGAATCCAGGATGCCAAGTAGCTATTGAATTGTTCAAGATTTTCTGAAAAACAGATATAATCTCCTCAGATGGATTATCAGTATCTGTTTGAATTGAAGAATCAAACAATGTATCCAAATTGTTCAACCCAAATATATTATACAGTTCCTTTGGGTCGTCGAATCTGGGACCGATATCTCTTTCTCCATTATCGATCTCTCTAACATAATTGATAATCAGATCAACTGCTGGTTTGACAATTTTTTCAAGTTCTACAACTCGATTCTTTTCTAGACTGCATTCGATAGTCATTCCCCGGTCCTGATAATGTGAACGTCCTCAATGTTGAACAGATTCATGAACAAAGTATAAGGAATAATCTTATTACTCAGCGAAAAACTTAAATTTTTTTTCCATAAATCATGTCAGATTTTCTTGAAATCTATATAGTTGATTCTTTCATGACTCTTTCTGTTCTATAACTGTAGGATGAAATGAATCCTGAAACTGATGAACACCAAGTAGTTAAAGACGAATCTGCAGTTGCACTTCAAAGAAACGGACTCACAGGATTAGATGTCAGAGTGGTAAATCAAAATGATTTGGAACAAAAAGTTGCCAATGATGCTGATAAGAAAATTTTAGCCAAGGAATTGGAGATTGAAGAAAAACGTCTATTGAAGGCAAACAATGTATATTCTAAACATAATAATGCACTTTCACTGTTGAAGAAGAAACTGGAAAATAAGAATTTGAAAATATCAGATAAAACAAGATTAAGTGTTCAAATTGAAGAATTGGAGGAAAATGATTTAATGAATTCATTAAAAGATTTACAGGAAATCAAGTCAAGAATCAAAACTTTGAAAAAGAAACTAAATTCAAATCCAATTGAAAATTATACAAGTGATAATGGTCCAATTCAACTACCAGATGAAACTAAAGAAGAATATCTTATTAGAACGGGTAAAGTTACAGCTTTCGGAACCAGCAATGCCTTCATTTCAGAAAATAATGACACTTATACTCCACCATCACATAAAGATTTGATTATGCCCGGTATCAATAATATCGTTAATAATAATGACAAAAACTTATCCAGTGAAAAACTCTCAGATACAGACTCGATAGAAATTATCGATTCAAAATCAGAAGATTTCAAAATTGACTATGATGAAATCAATTCAGACTATAATGATGATGAAGATGACTTTATTTTCGATGAGATAGATAACGAGATTACCAAAAAGTCCACAAAGAAACGATTTAAAAAGGTGAATCTTGATACTACAAACCTACTGCATACTCAGATAGATGACGGGAATGAAGTATATTATCAAAAACGACTTAAGAAATGGATTGATGAACGTTCAACTATGAGAAAAAAACATAACCCTGAATATATTGATGATCCGTCGGTTGAAGAGTGGTTTAAACCGCATCCAACTATTAAAGATGCTGTATTGCATAATAAATTCAAACTTCCAGGTGATATTTTCCCTAGTTTATTTGACTATCAGAAAACATGTGTCCAATGGCTTTCTGAATTATATACCCAAAGAGTTGGTGGAATAATAGGAGATGAAATGGGTTTAGGTAAAACAGTCCAAATGATTTCATTTTTGGCTGGTCTTCATTACAGTAAACAATTGAATGGACCAATTCTAATTGTATGTCCTGTTACTGTTTTGAAACAATGGTGTGACGAGTTTCATCGATGGTGGCCTGCATTCAGGGTTGTTATTTTGCATTCAATCGGTGAAGGTATGGATAATAATAATAATAAGAAGAAGAAACAAAAGAAAAGATCCAGAAGTGAAGATGGCGATGATGACGATGATATTGTTGACTTTTCAGAGTTTGAAGATGAATATGATGAAAAGGGAGAAAGTAATATCAAAACATTGGGGAAAACCAAAGATAATAAAAAAGTTAGAGATTTAGTTAATAAAATAGTCAAAAATGGACATGTAATAATAACAACATACGCCGGTGTTAGAATATATGCACAGTATTTATTACCAGTGGATTGGGGGTATGTGGTTCTTGATGAAGGTCATAAAATAAGAAATCCAGATAGTTTCATCACAATTACATGCAAACAACTCAAAACACCAAACAGAATAATTCTATCAGGTACACCAATTCAAAACAATCTAATTGACCTATGGAGCTTATTTGACTTTATTTATCCGGGAAGATTGGGTACATTGCCCGTATTCCAAAGACAATTCTGTATTCCAATTAATCTAGGTGGTTATGCAAATGCAACTAATGTACAAGTTCAAGCAGGATATAAATGTGCCGTAATCCTCAAAGATTTTGTTACGCCATACCTTTTGAGGCGTTTGAAAACAGATGTGGCAAGAGATTTACCCAAAAAGACAGAGATAGTCTTATTTTGCAAATTAACTAAGGAACAGAGAACATTATATCAAAATTTCATCGACTCACCAGATCTGAAAAAAATACTTGCCGGGAAGAGAAATGCTCTATTTGGTATTGATATGCTAAGAAAAATATGTAATCATCCAAATTTAGTTGATCTAAATATCAAGGGTAAAACAATAACTAAAAATCCAACATTGGAAGAATTGTCATCAAAATCGGGTAAACTCCAGGTAGTTATAGCGTTATTAGAACTTTGGAAGAAGGATAACAGGAAAACGTTGATATTCACACAGACAAAGCAAATGTTGAATATTTTAGAACAACTGCTGCAAATATTGAATGAAGATTCTATCAAATATAATTACTTAAGGATGGATGGATCGACACCAATCATTCATAGACAAGAATTGGTGGATGAATTCAACAATGATCCCAAATTTGATGTATTTTTATTGACTACAAGAGTCGGTGGATTAGGTGTTAATCTAACAGGTGCTTCCAGAGTCATCATATTTGATCCTGATTGGAACCCTTCGACAGATATGCAAGCTAGAGAAAGAGCATGGAGATTAGGTCAAAAACAAGATGTTTCAATTTATAGACTTATTATGGCAGGTTCGATAGAGGAGAAAATATACCATAGACAAATATTCAAGCAATTTTTGACAAATAAAATATTGAAAGACCCAAAACAAAAACGGTTTTTCAAAATGACAGATATGTATGATTTGTTTACTTTAGGAGATGAAGATGTTCAAGGTACTGAAACAGCTGATCTATTCGATGCAAAAGAGTCTAAATTCAATGGAATCAAGGAAAGGAAAACCAAATTCAAATCCAGACTTGGTAACAATTCATCAATAGCTACAAATAAGATTGATGAATCTGATGCCGATTTTATTGAAGCAACTAAAAGAGCAGGTGTTGCAAGATTGGAAGAATTTGACGATGATAAAGTTAAAGAAAAATCCATGTTTGATGATAATGACAGTAGAGTTGTCAAAGAAAAGGATAATTCTAATCCGATATTCGATATATTAAAGAAATCAGGTATCCACTCAGCAGTTGAACATGATGATATTATGAACAAGACAAATATACATGATCCAACTGGGAAAAGTATTATTGAAATCGAAAATGAAGCCACACAAGTGGCCAATGAAGCAATCTTAGCATTAAAGAGGTCGAGAGAAATGACTAGTAAATCAAAGTTTTATGTTCCGACATGGACGGGAAAACATGGTTTTGCAGGGAAGATAGTTGTGCAACCGAAGAAGAGTTTGGCTTTATCAAGGAAGATGAACAGAGAAGCTCAATCAAATACACCACCATCTAACTCCATTTTAGATGATATCAAAAGAAGGAAAACTGATACACCAAAGAAACAAGTATCAAAATCTGAAACATTAGTAACTCAATTGAGTAATTATATGGCTAATGTGGAAGGGAATTTCAGTAAATCGGCTGATATATTGGAGAACTTGGATATTGATTTTACTGATAAAAAGACAGTTGATGTTGTACGTAACATGTTAAAAGGTATTTGTACTTGGGATAAAGAACGTAAAGGATGGGTCTTAAAACCTGAGTTTTATTAGTTGTCAATGTTGTTTTTTTTATACAATAATATAGAGAAAATAAAACTAAATAATATACCCCAATAATTGGAAGATAGAGAAAAAATAAAAGAAGGAAATAATAACGAGAGATATTTATATCATCTATTTAGCGCCTAATGTAAAGTCACCGGATAACCATCTGTTTAACATTAATAAAGATGCTTCTGGTTGGTCATATGGAACCATGTGACCACCATCAAACATTCTAGCAAATGTGAAATATTCAAAGCTTTTAACTTCACCAATTTGTGTCTTTCCGTTTTCAGAAAACATTTTTTTAAT
The DNA here is from genome assembly GCA_030579495.1 of Pichia heedii. Classification (NCBI taxonomy): domain Eukaryota; kingdom Fungi; phylum Ascomycota; class Pichiomycetes; order Pichiales; family Pichiaceae; genus Pichia; species Pichia heedii. Next base: position 100,378 of record JAKTRA010000021.1, on the reverse strand, counting down.
TTTTGCATCATTGAAATCACTCTTACCGGACCATTGTAATTCATTAGTCCATGCCTTGTTACCCAACCAGTTACAAATAAAGTCTTTATCACCTGCATAGATTAAAACAGGTATTTCCTTTTCTAAAAGATCGATAACATTCTTGTGATAAGGTTTCATCCAATCACCTGCAAATAAAAAGTTTCTATTGACATCAAAATTACAAGATTCATATGTCTCAACTTCAGCACCTAATTTTTCTTTTACTGTCTTTTGATTTAGATATTTGTTGATATATTCTAAACCTTTGTAACATAAAGATGAACCCTCACACATTTTTCTGACATCATAGACGTTTCTACCTGTCTTTTGATATGGACCAATTTGACCATTGTTACAATAAATTGAAGCTGGAACACATGAGAAAACAGATTCTGATTCATAACATGATTCAATTAATGATAAACATCTTGGTAAATTAGCCAACATACCTTCACATTCTGCTTCCTCTAAGACTGGTTTATATCCCGATTTTTTACCATCACAAGCCATTGGTTCATACTCTGGATATTGAGTTAATGGATCAGTTAGACCATTACCTATCAAAACTGAAGTTAAGTTAAAAGATCTATCAGCGTGTGATAAAATTTCGGAAGCAAAAACTGGAACATAATGACCACCATATGATTCTGCTGCAATATGGAATGGTAATCCATTATATTCAGGGAATTGTTGGAAGAAAAGTTCAAGAAATGCGTAGACATCTTTACCAGCAGCAACTGTGTCGGAAACAGAACCTGAAGAATAAGAATAACCGACATTAACTGGTTGATCTAAAAAGATGACAGATGCATTGGAATTCCATGAGTATGGATTGTAGACTGGATTTAAATTTTCATCAATTGAGGAAGAGCCCAATTCGAAAAATAAACCTGTTAATGACGAACAACCTGGACCACCATTTAACCAAAGTATGACAGGATCGTTTTTAGGGTCATTTCTACTTTCAAAGAACCAATAAAAGAAATGCTTATCTTCAGATTCAACATCTAAATAACCAGAATATTGTTTGGTATGATCGACACCTAGTTCACCAGGATTGGTTTTCTTAACTCTTAATTGATAATCAGAAAACTTTTCCTTATTTTGAACATGGAAATCCCAGAAACTATCAGGTTTTTTAGAGATTTTGAATTGAGGCTCAGAACTAAATTTCAAATTTTTCATAACATTTGGATATTTCAATTCCAATTCAGACCAAACTTCTATAATACTCTCATCAAGATTATTGATGTTAGAACCTGTAGCATCTATAGCTTGTTCTAAAACCGATTTTGCCTTCTTGAAAAAGGTCGAATCTTTGACTTCGTCCAAATTCAAAGGATTTTGCAATTGTTGACTCAAAAGGGAATCTTTGGAAATCAAATTTGCATTAACATATGGTAACAAGGCATATATAGCCATTGCTAAAGTAGATGAAAATTTCATGATGATGATAATTCAAATAATAAAAGGATATATTTGTAAATTCTTTGTTTCTTCTTAAAAGATATAAATTGGTTTTTAATTGTGTTGTTTGTTGTGTATTGTTTAAGTTTTCTGTTGACAGGGGATATCAGATAGCCACTGTTTGTGGAAATAAAAGATAGGAAAGAAGAAAGAAACACTTACAAAGCACAAAGAAAGAGGTCATTCAACCAACAGCTGAGCAATATTATAAATTAAACTCTAACACATATCATACAAATTTGCCCTCGCCCAATTCCAAGTTTTTCTCTTTTTTTTGACACATTTTCCTTATCTTATCGGAGCTTACTTATATTACACTATATAATACATTACATTATATCACACAGCAGTCTCCACATTTTGGACATTCTCTCTCATTTTGATTAACAAACCATGATCTGAAACAACCAAAATGTCCTCCATGACCACATCTCATCAACGTTACTATATTCCCCTTTACTGGTTCTCCACAATATGAACACCCACCTTGCTGTTTATGACATTTATCACAATACCAAAATCCAAATGATTCCAATTTCTTATTTCCTGACATTCTATTTTTACTCTCTTCATTCAAAAGTGGTTTATGACAATGACAGCATAAAGTACGTACTGAAGTTTGTGTTTGACCAGTAGTTTTGAAATCTTCATATGTCTCAGATGCAATTTTTAAAACTGTAGCAGCATTATTGAAACACCCACTTCGTAATAGATGTTCATGATAGATATAGATCAATTCCTTAGCCATCTCATGTTTAATTGCATTGGGGAATCTAGAAGCAAATAACATTACCATAGTAGCACAAGTTACAATATCACCTTTTTCACTACTGTATTTACATGCTTGTTCAATCATACCACTTGGATTCCATGGTACAAGGTCTTTCTTGTTCCTATTATTCACACAATCATTATCATTCTTGATGTTTTGATTGTTTGATTTCTTATTATTGATATCACTAGCATTATCACCTATATTATTATCCTTTAAAATATTGGTAAGTTGACTTTTAGTATCAGAAGCTCTGCTCAATTTCGTATCTACACTTTGACTGATTGAAAAGGGTATCTCATCTGGAGTTCTTTCCTTGATTGACATTATAACTCTACTATGTGATTTTTTTATCATTGGTGAACTCGACATAGATAAAGAAAATGGTGATCCCGTTTTTTCATCATCTAAATCTACTGATGATCCAGTAAATGAATATCTATAAGGTCTTATATTGGAACTACCTAATCTATTTCTAAATTTGTTATCAATATCAATAGGAATAGATAATGGCGATGTTTGAGAATTTGTTTCATTTGAACCAGTATTATTTTTACTCTGTTCATGTTCATGATCATGTTTTATAGCATCATTTTTAGTATTTGAAATATTACTTTCTGTACTACTTGTTGTACGTGTTAATTCTGATGATTTTTTCTTTTCTGAGTGAGACGTTATATCATCGTTATGTTCAGGATCTCCACTCTTAACAATTTTATCATCATCATCAATTACATCATCATTCAAATAATCATTCGATTTTTGATACGATCCTGAAACTTCACTTTCTAAATTGTTGATTGCATCACTTTCTGATCCATATGATGTTCCTAAATTACTTTCAGAGTGACTAAATGAATGCTTTTGTTCGAATGCAAAATTCAGCAACTTATTTTCAATCTCTTCCTCTTCTCGAACTTCATTATCCAAGAATAAAGACATTTTAATAGTTTTCCAAGTTTGTGAGTCTCTGAAATAACCCACAGATGCAGCTAACATTGCATTATATTCACAAACATCAATTATATCAACGTTTTCTGGAACTTTGATAATATAATTCGTTGACAAGAACTTGAATTTTTCATTGTTATTCAAAGGTAATGGCATATGTACCGGTGTAATCCAAGCAGGTTGTGGACCTATACTCTGAGTAATTCTAATCTGTGATGGTTGTCTTGATTGGATAATAGATGCCCTATGGAACTTGAATGATGACGGAATAGTAGGAGAAAAACCTGAATGAGTAGAGCTACTCATTTCATGTAGCTGCATTCCGTAACTATCTGGTGGTGTTATGGATGTGCTTGTATTGTTATGAATCAGCATTGGATGTGATATATGATTTACTGGACTAAAATAATCTCTATTACTATTATCAATCAGTTTGGTCGTATTATCATCGTTATTATAGTTTTTGATATTCTTATTATCATGATCGACATTAATGTCATGCCCATTATTATTATTATTATTATTATTATTATTATTGTTGTTGTTGTTGTTGTTGTTATTATTACTGGTATCATCATGAGAATTTTCAGCTTCATTAATATTATTAGATGCTAGTTCATTGTTTGCTAATTCCTCTTCTTGCAATACATTACTATTATCAGTCTTTACTGAATTTCTATTCATTGCGTGATTATTGAAAGGACCTTGAAATTGTAGTTTATTTTGCTTTATGAATATGAAATCATCCTTTTGTATTGGATTCCATGCAAGTGCACCATTTTTAACATTATCTATAAATTCTCTCTCTTTAAGTACATCATATTGAATCAATGTTTTATCTTTAGAACATGTAATTAAATGTTTAGGTGTTCTCCATAATATTTGAGTTATTTGAGCTTGATGACCATCAAAAATAGATTTGGGTATAAATTTTCTATTCAAATTCCAAATTTGAACAGATGGGTCATCATTGAAAAATGAGACTGCAATATCAGTATTCATAATAGAGTGATTACCTCTACCTTTACACCATTTAGCTTTGAAAATAGGACCTGATGTATAAATTATATGTGAGGGTTCTTTCATTTCATGAGCTGATGAATCAAGATTCCATACTTGTAATTGTTTATCTCTTCCACCTGTGACGACATAATCAAGTTCGGGATGCCAGTCCACTGTTAAAACTGGACCTGAATGTGCATTCAACCTTTTCTCCCATGTTGTATTTTTCCTTAAATCCCATTTCTCAATTACACCTGAATCAAATACTGAAGTAAGTATATTACCCTTTTTGTTATTGAATTTACAACATCTTACAGCATCAGCCATACCATTTAATGACATTGATGGTTTAGAATTACCTGATCTTAAATCCCAGATCAAGATTTTACCATCTTGGGAACCTGATGCAAGTAAATGTGGTGTTATGCAATTGAAACTTATTGAGTTCACGGCTCTTTTATGACCAATGAGTGAAGTTTTGATTCTATTTCCTCTATCAAAATTGTATATATTTATTGATCCGGTAATTGTACTTGCAGCTAAATAACGACCATATTGTTGATGACCAAATGCCAAATCACTTAATGTGAAAATTTTCGATTTACCTGGTGGTTTCATTACAAGTTCTGATTCTAGGCTAATTTCAGTATTTGAGACTTTCAAAAGTTGTAAATTACGTGGTGTTGCAATTGCAATTAAATTTGGTGTTTCCCAAGATTTATCACATGCCAAGATCTCATTAGCAGCGTGGAAATATAATTTATCTGTATCACCATGGGTATTATAGGTGGTTTCCTGAAGTGATGGAATCAAAGAGTGTGGGTTATTCATACTTGCATTATTTTTCATTGAAAAGTCTCCTGATTGTATATTGCTATGTGAAGAATTGGATACTGAAGTATTAGATTTATCTATTGGTGATATTATCGGTCCATTATTGGTGTTGCTATTACTACTGTTGTTCAAAAATGAATTATTGTAAATATAAGACATTCCTCTAGACATTGACCCACTTGGACGTCGACCAGTTTCTGCTAAATAAATGGGAGAACCTGCTGAGGGTGATGTGTTATACATAGTTGAAGATTTTGATGGGGAATTAGAAGTCAATCTTGATATTAAATCGGTTGAGTTATTCATATTGTTTGCAAATGTGTTGAAAGCCCCAAATTTAGGACCACTATTATTTGCAGAATTGTTGTTGGTATTAAGTCCTTTAGAGTTTAGACCAGAATTTGTATTATCACCGCTCATCTAGAGTGTATATCTTCAATCCCAATACCTAATACTCTTCATTCTATAGCTTTCAATTGAGAAGAAGATTCAATTACCACATAGAGGGAGAATTTTTTGGTATTCTATAACTTCAACGTCGCGTCTTTTTGATTGTGTTTTTGTATTTTTCTTTTTTTTTTAACGTGCAACGCGTTATTCATCAACTTCTTTCGATAGAGATATTCTTCAATGTTGAAAAGATCTGAAATACTTTTCTTTAGACGTAATAATTTATTCAAAGGAGGAAAAGAGAAAAGAAATAAGACATGACATTAGAAGGAAGTGAAGAAGACAAAGAAGTAAGTCAAAATGGGAACGATAAAACTTCCATCAAAATATACAAACCAACGGAAACTGATATGCGACATTATTATGATAATTTCTTACCATTTAATTTGATATATCAATGGTTAAATCATTCACATGTACCAACTACAGATTTTACACATCGAGAATTTGCATTTGAACATCAGAATGGTGCATATCAACGTTATAATTCATTTGAAAATGTTTCAGAATTCAAGAATAAAGTAGTAAAGATCAATCCAACGCGTTTCGAAATTGGAGCTGTTTATCCAATTGAACCTAAAAATCGTAAAAGTGTTTCCAAGAATTTAATGAAACCAATATCGAAAGAAATGGTTTTAGATATTGATTTAACAGATTATGATGAAATTAGAACATGTTGTAAAGGTACAGAAATTTGTGATAAATGTTGGAAATTCATTACGTTAGCAATTAAAGTAGTTGATTGTGCGATAAGGGAAGATTTTGGAATTGAGAACAGAATTTGGGTATTTAGTGGTAGAAGAGGTGTACATTGTTGGATGAGTGATTCTAAAATTAGATATTTAAAAGAACAAAATAGAAGGGCCTTTATTGAATATTTGGATATTCTAAACACTAAAAGTAAAAGTAAGAAAGGAATATTTGGATTGAAGAAACCATATCATCCACATATTGAAAGATCTTTAGAAATATTGAAAGTTCATTTTGTTGATATAATTTTGAAAGAACAAGGAACTTGGGATAGTGTTGAATCTAATAAAGAACTCGTTATGACGATTCCTGATATTAGATTGAGAAACTCTCTTTTAAATAAATGGAAAGCACAACCTGAAAGGAAAAGTACTGATAAATGGATTGATATTGGAGAATTATATAAAGAATTGAAAATCAATTCATTTGATATAGTTGATTGGAGGAAGGAAATGATTTTATATATGCTGTATCCGAGATTGGATGTTGAAGTTTCAAGACAAATGAACCATTTACTTAAATCTCCATTTTGTGTACATCCTGGTACAGGTAATGTGTGTGTTACTTTTGATCCAAATGAAAGGGAATTCAATCCATTTACAGATGCTCCTAATTTGAATCAAATATTTACAGAGGATGAATTAAATTGGAAAAATACTAGTCTAAAGGAAAGTATAGAATTATTTGCTTCATACGTAGATAAGTTACTTTTACAAGAAGGACGCCAAAAACGTGAACATCCAGAAGATCCATTAGATTTTTGAAAATCTAAAAGAAGCAAGAAACCATAGAAGCAAGATATAGTAAGAATGAGATGATATTACTCAAACAGGATCGAAATCATCTCTTCTCACAACAATGAAAAAAAAAAGTTGCGCTTATCATAATTGTGGCTCTATTGGATTTACATGTGGCTTATGTGTGGTTCTTCCGTATCTGCTCCCAAATGATAAGATAAATCATCATATATTACCATTCTAGATTCAATCACGCCTACTAGTAAATGGTGTAAACTAATATAAATTGATATAAATTGGTATAAACTGTCGTTGATTAAAAGAAACTCCATTTCCTGTTAAGTAGTTTTGTAACTTGTAAATCTGTATTTTATTCTCTCTCCAGAAACTAACAATCTTAATCAATCATGACAACATTAGGTAGCATTAACTATGATGAATCCATTCATTTCAATGATGACAGTGATCTTAAATCAAAGACTGGTATTTTAACCGTTTCAAAGGAGAATTTGGCAAATACTGCATTCCCAGAATGGGCTCCAACTTGGAATATTAAGGATGATCATGCTTTTGAGAATATCCCACCTTTCAAACATATTGACAGAGGATTATTTGGTGATTCTAAATTCAAATCATTGAGAGATATTCCAGGTGTTAAATTCAAGAAAGTTAGTCCTAAATTAGGATTAGAAGTTACAGGACTGCAATTGAGTTCATTAAATGATAAGCAAAAGGATGATTTGGCATTATTAGTTGAAACATTCGGAGTTGTTGCGTTCAGAAATCAGGACTTCAAACATCAATCTTTTGAAGAAGTTAAGGATTGGGGTAGATATTTTGGTCCTTTACATGTTCATCCAACATCTGGTGCACCTTTAAATCATCCTGAGTTTCATATTGTTTATCGTAGAGGAAGTGCAGAAGAACAAAAGAAATATTTTAAGGATAAACTTCATAATATTGCATGGCATTCTGATGTTACATATGAAAATCAACCACCTGCATTTACATTATTTTCAATGTTACAAACAGGTGAAAGTGGTGGTGATACTCAATTCTTAGATATGTTTGAAACATACGATAGATTATCACCTTATTTAAAGGAGAAAATTGATGATTTAAAAGTTTTACATACATCAAAAGATCAAGCATATTATGCAAAACTTACTGGTGGTATTGAAAGAAAAAATTCAATTGAGTCAATCCATCCATTGGTAAGATATCATCCTATTTTGAAACGTAAATGTTTATTCATTAATAAATCATTCTCAAGGAAAATTCTGGGATTGAAAACCGAAGAAAGTAATAATTTACTGCTTTTCTTACTTAACCATATTGAAGCATGTTTAGATGCTCATGTTAGATTAACCTGGGATGAAGATACAGTTGTTGTTTGGGATAATAGAAGAGTTTTACATACTGCTACCAATGATTGGGATACTTCAGATATTCGTCATGCTTTCAGAGTTACAACACTCGGTGAAAGGCCTAATTCTAATCAAGAAGAGTATGAATCATGGACACCTGAACAGGAAAAGAAGAATATCAGTTTAACAGACTATTATATTAATCTCTCTCCTGCTGAATATTATGAAAAGGTTATAAAACAATGATTTACCTTATATAGTCTGATTTTTTTTTTAAATATATCTGATTATTTATCTTTATTGTTAATTTACTGCTTTCTTTTTTTAAAGATAGGGAGTGTTTGTACAGTATTATACCTGACACAGTCAGCTAAATTCTGCAAAAGCATTCTTATCCTTTTATGTAATATCTCTTCCAATTGTCTAGCCAAAGCTTTTTACTCATTAATTACCCGCTATTTTAAGGAATTTATTTGAAATTGAATAGATATTTATCTGAATATTGTGATTTTTATTTAAAATAAAATGAATAAAATTTTAGTAGAAGAAAAACAGTAAAAACAAAAGAATATAAACAAAAGAATAAAATTATTGTGGTATATATGCCCCTAGCTGTATGGTGTTTAATTAATTTGCAAAACGGAAATCCAAACGTTTTGAACCCGTATCAGTAGTGTTTGCAATATAATCATCTCTCTCTTCAGAAGACATTGCATCCCAAATTTTGGCCTTTTTATTATTCAAATACCAATAGAAAAATTTGGTTCCTAACAAAATTGGGAACATTGCCAATGCTAAACCGAAAAGGATTGAGTTACCAGTATGGTATAATGGTTTATCATTTTGTCTATATACATTTGATGCAATAATACTACTGGCTTGAACAAACATATTGTAAAGAGATGCGGAGACAGTTCTTGTTTTAATACTTTGTGAATTTCTTGAACAACATGAAACCATCATTGCATGGATATAAGGATAACCTAATGCAACAGTTAAAACTGCATAAGTACCCCATTGATTAACCAAACTCCCACTCCAAAATCTTAAAACACCAACACAAATTGTACCCCAAAATGGTTGAATCAAACAAACTAGGAAAATACTTGATTTTCTTTCACTAATATAAGTTGATAATAGCAACATGATAATTTTAAGAACATTATAAGGTATACATAACAAATTTGTATGGAAAGTACTGAATCCCATTTGTCTTAAAAGTAAAGTCATATAAGAAGCAATTGTATGTTCTGGAATATAAGCAACAAGACCAATTAAATACATTGGCCATAAATGCCAATCAATGAAAGCTTCATATATCATTTTAGGACTTAAACCTTTTCTATTATGCATATCACCCTTTGTTGGATCATCACGTAAAACTTTATTGACAATAATTTTTTCTTCTTCTTCTGTAAACCAACCATCTTTTTTCCAAAATTTTTGAGTTTGAACAGGTGATGGAACCATTAAATTGAAGCCAAGTAAACCAATAAATAAAGTAAAAAAACCTTCAATGAAAAACAGCCAAGCCCAACCTGGTTTACCACCAACACCACCCATATGTAAGATACCATAAGCAATTAAGAAATTAGCAATTTGAGTAAGATACATTGAAGTCCAAAAGAATGATAGTCTAATTGATAATTCTGCACTTGTATAAAAATAAGATAACCATAAAACCATATCTGCAATAAAACCACCTTCAAAGATACCTAATAAAGCTCTACATGCATAAAAACTATGTTTTCCATTTAATCTAAATTGACAAATTGTAATGATTGACCAGCAACAAACTTGAACGGGGATCCAAATATCAGATCCGACTTTTTTAGAAATTAATTGAGAAGGTAATTCTGCTGCCAAGAAACAAACATAGAAAATAGTATTACCTGTGTTATAATTATTTGTTGTTAAACCTAAATCTTGAAGTAAATTATCAGAGACAGCTTGACTTAAGTTACTTCTATCCATTTGTAAAGCAGTGAATAAAAAGCAAGCTAATAAAGTTACACAGAAATCCAATTTACGAGTTAATTTTTTTTCTCTTTCCTTTGTCCATCTAAAATTTTCATCGAATCTGAAACGACATTCATATTTAGCATCTTCATAAATAGCAACATATTTATCCCTGAAAACTTTATTTAAGAAAGGATTATTTGATGAATGTGGAGATTCATTACTTTCATCAATTTCCTTAATTGAATAATCTGTTGATGAGACATCATCTAAATTATAATTTGATATAGTTACCTTTTCCTCATTATGTTTATTAATTGAATCATAATCTTGTGATACAGATGAGTTACTATGAGACATCTTTTTTATTGTTTTGTATATGTATGATTGTTTTACTCAGCTGTTACTCTGAAAAAAGAAATAGAATAGAATAGAATAGAATAAAGGAAATATTATTAAATTGGAAAAGATTGAAATAAATTATTCTGCAAAATTTGAAATTGAAGGAATTACAGGTGATATTTAAATACAAGAAATAGTTGGAAATCTCTTTGTGTTGCAGAATGATTACATTAGAGGATAATTATGATTGATAAAACTGATAAATGTCAGGGATGAGATGGTAGCCAGAGAATGAGAAATTACCGAAAGAGGAAAAAAAAAAGAAAGATTGGTATTTAGTGAATCAGATCAAAGAGTGAGGAAATCAAAAAAATGAGGAAATGAGAAAATGAAACATGTTGGGGAAGTGTGGCTAGTGTGGATATATAATTAAATGTGTGGTTCATTTGGAGTATTAAAAATAGAGTTGATAAGTAATACACTGTGTAGATTATGTGGATTGTAGGGTTGTGGTGGTGGCTGTTATATATCTAATTTTCTTCTTACTAAAACCATAGTTTTGAGTTATCGAAAATGAGATATTCCTAGAACATTGATTAAAAATCAAAAAAAATACACAAAACAGATCTGAATTTGATACAGTTGTCAACCTATCCACAACTGTTTTGTTACTTAGTAGTTGCGTTATTACGTTTTATATAGTTTATATTATTAGCAATAAGAAAATACTTATGGCTCATATACAGAGGAGTGTTTAAAATCCTCTCAGTCTTGGTTCACTGGTGAAGATTTTAATTTTTTTTCTTTTCTTTCCATTCGACGCGACTCTGTCTGTGCGCTATAAGTTTCCATTATGAGCCATTATGATTTGTTTCCATTTTATTTTACTTTTTCATCAATACAAGAAAAAGAAGAATAAAAAGAAAAGGTAAACTGTTCGCTATAACCTTCCTCATTTGTAGAGAAATAATTAACTGAAAAGAAGAGAAGATGGAAAGATGGAAAGAAAGAAAGAAAGAAAGAGATATTCCGATAACAACATATATAATACATTGACACATACATATTGATTGACATAATTTATTTACACAATATCTTTTTCTTTTCTTTTTCTTAATGGCAAGTAATTCTGGATCTCTTGTACTTAACGGTTCTTATATTATTTCATTTATTTTACTTTATTTCAATCTACGGCACCAATTCATTCAACACTCCTGTATCCTGTTTGATTATAAATAATCAGCTATTCCTTCTTTCCGTAAATCTGTTATCTTATTTCCTTCTTTTATCTTTTATCTTTTCACTCTTTTCATTTTTTTTTTTTTCTATAACGGAAAAAAAAATAAAGCAAACTTGAATTAACAAATGACATCACCAAATTATAAATTTTATTCTAAGAAGCAAGCAACTATTATCAAAGCACCATTCTCAGGAGGTCAAGGTAAATCTGGTGTTGAAGATGGTCCTGATCATTTAATTCAATTTGGTCTGTTAAAAGATATTGAAGAATTAGGATGGGAATATAAAATTGTTGATCCATTATCTGATTTAAATACAGTTGAAATGAAAGCTAATGTTGATGATATTTATGGGAATTGTAAAAGACCTTTAATGGTTAGTGAATGTTGTAAAAGAATTTATAAATCTGTTGAAACTGCACATAATGAAAATTCTCTTCCAATTACAATTGGTGGTGATCATTCAATTGGTATGTCAACTATTTCAGCTTTTATAAATACACATCCAAATGGTGGTATAATTTGGGTTGATGCTCATGCAGATATAAATACTCCTTCAACAACAGAATCTGGTAATTTACATGGTTGTCCAGTTGCCTTTGCAATGGGTTTAGATAAAGAAAATTGGCCACCTCATTTTAATTGGTTGAAAGATTTGAACTTTATTAAACCAAATCAAATTACTTATATTGGTTTAAGAGATGTTGATAAAGGTGAAAAGAAAATTTTAAAAGATTTAGGAATTACTGCTTTCAGTATGTATCATGTTGACAAATATGGTATTAATGAAGTTGTACGTATGGCATTAAAAGCTATTAATCCAACTGGTAATGAACCAGTTCATGTAAGTTATGATGTTGATGGTATTGATCCAATGTATGTGGCAGCAACTGGTACTCCTGTTAGAGGTGGTTTAACTCTGAGAGAAGGTTTATTCATTGTTGAAGAAATCGCTCAAACTGGTAATTTGGCAGGTCTCGATATAGTTGAAGTAAATCCTTCATTAGCTACTTCAGAAATACATATTGTTGATACAATTAATGCAGGTTTATCAATTGCAAGATGTGCACTTGGTGAAACTATTTTATAAATTACAAAATGTCTAAAAACTGTATAATAGATAATAGAAATAGATAGTTATATTAATTGAGATATTACATACACATATTGTGTAAAAGAGACTATATAATATTTCCTAAAACGCTCGAATTTTTCAAAAAACGGATTCTTTGTATAAATAATGTTGAAGGTTGGACGTTACTACAATGTTTGTAAATAGTTATTGTATTGATTCATATATATATTCATATATCTCACCTTTCACTGATCTCTTGAATGAACCATGAGTGATAAAATAGAAGATTCAAAGAAAAAAGAACTCCCTCCTAGATATGCAGGTTTTATTGCAGGAGTTTTCTCAGGTGTAATGAAAAATGCAGTCGGACATCCATTTGATTCTGTCAAAGTTAGATTACAGACATCATCTGGTAGATTCAAAGGTCCTTTAGATTGTACAATTAAAACAATTAAGAATGAAGGAATTCAAGGTTTATATAAAGGTTTTACACCTCCATTGGTCGGTTGGGTTATGATGGATTCAGTTATGCTTGGTTCTTTACATGTTTATAGAAGATTTGTTAAAGAAACTTTTTATCCACAAGAAAAGAAAATGCCATTATTAGGACATTGTACAGCAGGTTTATTATCTGGATGGACTGTTTCATTTGTTGCAGCACCAATAGAAACTTTAAAGGCTAGATTACAAGTTCAATATGATGTAAAAAGTAGAATTTATTCAGGTCCAATAGATTGTGCTTTAAAACTTTGGAAACATGATGGTTTGAAAACTCTTTATAAAGGTTTAATTCCAACTATGATTTTTAGAACTAATTTCATTGTTTGGTGGGGGTCTTATGAAATTATCACTAATTATTTTAATGAAAATACAAATATGAATAAAGCTGCTATTAATTTTTGGGCTGGTGGTTTAAGTGCAACATGTTTCTGGATCACTGCATATCCTGCAGATGTTGTTAAGAATGTTATTATGATAGATAATGTCGATAATCCAAAATTTAAAAAATATTCAGATGCTGTCAAATACGTCTATAATGAAAGAGGTGGATTGAAAGGTTTCACAAGAGGATTTGTTCCAAGTATATTGAGAAGTTTCCCTGCAAATGCTGCTGCTTTGGCTGCATTTGAGTTTATCATGAGAATGTTTTAAATGATGGGAATATTTGATGTAGATACTCATAGGAAGAACGGGGGGTAGGTGGATCCAAATAAAAAATAGAATCATAGAAATTGAAAACTACTTTAATTGACGTTTTAGAACTTTACTATGTCACTCTATTATACTAGAATTGTATATTGTTATTGTATGTTTTAGATAAGAAATACTGTGAACTCATAATCAGTCATAGGAATATCTTAAGACTTTGATTAGTTGTATCCACATGATACTTGCAGTTCGACTAACTATCAATTTTGCTACACTATACTAGTTGCAAGCTACTTCTAATGCTCTATCTCAACCACAGTCCACAAACAACAATAAGCAAATAAGGGAAACAGAGCAAACCATATCATCTTGGATCTCAATCCTCCAATCTTGTCATTTTGTTTTTTTGTATGCAACATTCTGGATATATGCACAGTTCAATAAACAATTACAGAAGACTTGGAGATAGCTCTCATACAGATTTTCATCACTTCTTGGGATCATTACTTTTCATTTTAGGGTCTCACGCAATGCGTGTCCTGGCAATGAATTCAAATTGGCTGAAATCATATTACCATAATGAATCAAATAGTTTTGGACTTTTTTGAAAAGTGACATGTTTTTCATATAGTGTAGTGTTATTTATGTTATTTATTTTTAATTATCATGTGGACAGTCTTGTTGGATGAGACCTTGAAAGATTAACCATTAATTATCTTACAATGTTTATTATCTTGAATACTAAATAAACTTCATCTCTGTTAACTACCTTATTTAGATCATCCCATAAATCTGGGTGCATGATTTCATAAAAGAAATGTAGGTTTTGGGTTTCGAATACAGTGCCTTGTTTTTCTAAGATGTTATGACTGAATCTATAGGTGTGTGAGTCAACTGGTGTGATAAATGACGGTGATGTTGTTGTTGAGCATTATTTCAGATTTTATCAACACTATTGTTTCAATCACTGATTTGATGTGCTGGAGACTCTAAATCTATGAAAGTATCTGAGATCGGTAGTTCAACTAAGGTTATATAAGATATGTAAACATCTGATATCATTATCTCTCAACTATACTCATTATATTCTCTAAGAATAACAAGTTGATACAAATCTTTTACAAGATTAATCTTTCAATAGCGAAGGAAGGAAGAAATATTCATCTTCTCAAGATTCAACATGGCGGAGAACTTTCTTTTCTTTTCTTTTCTTTTCTTTTCTTTTCTTTTCTTTTCTCTTTTCTTCTTTTGATATAGTCTTACAAGGAAGATGACAAATAATAAAAAGAAGAGACTATCAATAATAGACTTCTTTGGTAAATCAAGTGATTCATCCTTTTTGAAAAGTTCTAAAACTTCTAAAGAAACCAAAAATACAAAATCTACTCATAGAAGATCGTTCTCTGCAAATATATCGACAAAACATGCATCTTCTTCTTCTTCCACATCATCTACAACAGATGTGAAGAGTAAGCGATTAACTTTTACAATTCCTGATGAATCAATCGTATCTAATATAGATCTATCTAAAATACCCATCCCTCTACCAAAACAGAGAAGCAATAGAAATAGTGTTCAAATTAATAGCTCAGTTATAAGTACCAGTAGCAACGATAATAAAAAGGATAAGACAAAACTAAGAATTTCATCGCCTGTATCTCCTGTTGTTAAGAATTCACTACCGAATGGATCAAATTCAAGAGATATAACGCCAACTAGAATATATTCCAATTATAGTAATATAACACCTTCAAAGGATAGATTGGTTAGTAATGTAAGTATTTCATCATCTTTTTATACAAATGATTCCTCTAGAAGTATAAGTAATTCCACATTACCTGATTTTGGAAGAACATCATCTTCAATATATCCTCCTTCGACTATATTATTTGAAAACAATGGGAAATCTAACTTAAAATCAACTTCCACAATCAAAAGGAAAGATTTACTATCTAAACGTAAAGCACCTCCCACACTTATGGTTGATACTAATGCTAAAAATAATGGTATCTCCATCAATGATACAAATAATATAAATGAAAATATCAAATCACCAATTGAAACTATGAAACAATCTGCTACTGAATCATATTCAAGTTCAACCAGTGGTTATTCACCTTTGAAGTTACTACCAATAGCTGGTGATATTGATAACACTACTAATGATAATACTAATAATAATGAAAATATACCATTATCGCAAGATCGAAGTTTGAATCCTTCAAAGAATATCATGTTTACAAATACAAGTGTACAATATGATCCACCAGATTTTCTTTCGAATGAATCAAAGAAGATTGAAACAACTGATGATACTGATAATATACATAAACATTCTAGAACATTATCAAGTATTGAAGAAATAACTAGTGCATTAGAAAATTTCCAAATAGAACATGAAAAATCATTTGAGATAACCCATACTAGTGGAACAACTAACGAGGGAAGTTATTCATTCATATCAAGTCCAATTAGTGATAAACATACATTAAATCTGAATATTGACGAAAATTATGAAGATAAAGATGTTGCGAATATCAGTAATGATGTAGATCTACCAACCAATGAGATATTGACTGAACTGAAAGATAATATAAATTCTCAATATCCAATAAAGCTGAAAGTAGATAATATATCAGAAAATTCAAGCTCATCTGATATTTATTTTGATGTTTCCGAACCATTGAAATGTCCTGTATTGGATAAATCAAATGATGAAGCATTACTTTCAAATGAAGAGAATAAGATTGATGGTGTAAGTACACAAAGTATTATATCAAATGATAAGGAAGATGACAATAAGAATGATGTATCTATTGAAGAATATGAAGACAAAATTGAAGCTATAAATGTAAATGAAAATGAAAATGAAGATATAATTGTAGATAATAATAATGGAAAAATAGATAGGGGAAATGAAGATGACTTCCCAAATGATAAAGCTGAAGAGGATTTCAACTATTTGAAGTTTAAAGAGAAAATTGAAAGTGAAAATAATGAAAGTATCATCAGCGATGAAGATTTCTCTACTGAAGAAGATTTCATTGGACCACTGAATGATTCATTTGAATCATTTGTAAAGACAATAAATACTGGAAATGATAACGAGGAATCAAAGAATAGTTTCCTGGATTTATCCAATGAAATTCAAAATGTATCAACTGATAGTTCAACTAATAATAGTGAATGGCAAAGATATAGTAGTGAGACTAATTTTTTCACTAATGCAGATTATTTGGATAGTAAATCAATGAAGGAGAAAATGAAAATAAAACCATCTAAGGAATTACTACATGATGAGGATGAAAGTGTAGTTACGCCAACAGATTCAGACTATATCGAAAGAAATACAGAAATACAAAAATCTCCACAACGAGATTTTGATCTGGATTATGAATTGGAAAATAATGTTGTTGATCCTGAAATTATCAATACAAGTGATAATAGCTTGGATGATCTATATCCAAGAAGTAGTAATGATGAATACTTAGATGACAATGATGATGATGATGATGATGATGATGATGATGCGAATGAATTTCCATCAGTTAAAGACATAAATACGAATAGCATTGAGCATCCTCATTTAAATGATGAGAATTATACAGATAATTATAAAGTTAATTTTGAAACACCAAATATGAAAGATGTAAAGATGAGATCTGATGAATTTGGCCAAGAAATTTTGACGAAATCACCAGAGAGTTTTGATTCGAATGAAAAGGGTGAATTGCATAATCTATATAGACATAATTCGATGTGTTCTAAAGGATTTTTGGAGAAAATTTCTGGAGTTAATATTACAGGTACACCTACAGGGTTAGGAATTGGGAATCGTGATCATTTGAAAGTTGTTAATAATAGTGATGATGATTTTGCATCTGTGAAAGCAAATCAAGATATAAAACCAAGTGGAGATATAGCAGTTTCAAAATCAGTTGACATAGATAGAGATTTAGAATATGAAAATTCAATCGATGAGGAAGATTATGGTAAGATTCCTAACTCAAATATTGATTCTAATAGAAATAATATAAATAATGAAGATAATCAAATAATTCCAACATATGATCGAAGGGAAACTCCTGTAGTTAAACCTATTGAACATTCTATGGTTGTTGCAGCAGCAGTTCCCGGAAGTGGTTTAAGCTCATCAAGTGGTATCAAAAATAGAAGACCACCACCAAATTACCCAGTTATAGGAAGAAGAAGTCGTGGGTTATCAGAAAGTACAGCAAATCCGGAATTATTCACCAATGGAATAAATCTACCAATGAAAACAGTCAATGATGGGATGAAAAAAGAGACGTTTGTAAATAATGATGGTAGTAATGATTCAAATTTAGTCAATAATATAGAGATACCTGCAACAACTAATAGTGATGGATTTTGCACTACAGATGAATCACGTAAAGGTGAGAAATGCATTTATATTGAGAATCTGAGATTAAATGGTAGGAAGACTACAATTAACAATAAACCATCATTACAATCACTTCCTATATCTATTCGACAAAATGGAGTTATATCACATAAGAAGATCCCATCACAGCAATTATTCCGTACAAAGGTAAGATCACATAAACATGTTACAGCTAAACCTAAAACTAGAATGTTAGCAAGTGAAATAGATGATGGTGAATTACCAGATGCAACTAAGATACACAGTGGACAAAAAACGAAAGTACCTATTCATCCAGATGCCGATGTAATTGCAGCAACTGAACAATTTGCCATGATGACCAAACAAAGGAATAGTGGTAGTAATGGAGGAGGAGAACTAGGTCGTTTCAATAGTGTTATGAGTGTACGTCCACACTACGGTGACGGTATGAAGTTATTTATAACTAATCCAGATAGTGATGATGATTGAAATAATAATGTTAAGAGAGAGAGAGAGAGAGAAAGAGTACTGCGCCACATGTGTAAAAGGTGTTGTGTGGCGCATGGGAAAGCGCGCGGCGTATTTTCGTTTCTTTCTTTCGTTTCTTTTCTTCAATGGAAAGAGAATTGGCAACTTTGGATTATTATTGGCTTCTTCTTCATATTTTCTTAGGTGTTTCTTGTTTGTTTCTTTTTATTATATATATAGTTTCCATTTCATTTCATTTCTCTTTAGTTTTTTCTTTTTTCTGTATAGGTTAGAGATAGTGTTGACATTAACAATATGACAGACGCTGCATATACATTGATCTATGAACCGAGTACATCTTCTAAATACAGTGTCAATGAATTCAAAACACAATTAGAAAAAGGTGATGATGAATCAAAGATTGTATCAATGCGTAATATCTTAATTACCATGATCAATTCTGATCCAATGCCAGAATTATTGATGCATGTTATCAGATATGTCATGCCTTCTAAAAATAAAGAATTGAAGAAATTGTTATATTTCTATTGGGAAATTTGTGAAAAATATGATAGTGAAGGTAAATTAAGACATGAAATGATTTTAGTATGTAATGCAATTCAAAGAGATTTACAACATCCAAATGAATTCATTAGAGGTAATACTTTAAGATTTTTAAATAAATTGAAAGAACCTGAATTATTAGAAACTTTAGTACCAAATTGTAGAGTTTGTTTAGAACATCGTCATGCTTATGTTAGGAAAAATGCAGTTTTCGCAATTTACTCAATTTTCAAAGTTTCTGAACATTTAATCCCTGATGCACCTGAATTAATTCATGATTTCCTCAATGTTGAAAGTGATGCAACTTGTAGAAGAAATGCATTTGTTTGTTTGAGTAATTTAAATAGAGATGCATCATTGGCTTATATTCAAGAACAACCTTTAGAATCTTTAGATCCTTTAATTCAATTGGCAATTATTGAATTTATTAGGAAAGATGCTTTACAATACTCAGATTTAAAATCTCAATATTTACAAATTATTACTTCATTATTGGATATTAGTAATACTGCAGTGGTTTATGAAGCAGCAACAACTCTTAGTGTATTAAGTTCTTCACCAACTTCTGTTAAAAATGCTGCTTCTAAATTCGTTGAATTGGCAATTAAAGAATCAGATGCAAATGTTAAATTGATTGCATTAGAAAGAATTGATGAATTACATTGTGAAAATGAAGGTATTTTAGATGATATTTGTTTGGATATCTTGAAAATTTTATCAACACCTTCTGTTGATGTTAGAAATAAAGCAATTGAAATCGGTTTAAAATTAGTTTCAAGTAAAAATGTTGATGATGTTATCAAATTATTTAAAAAAGAATTACAGAAAACTGCTAATTCTAATGAAGATAAAAACACTGAATATAGACAATCATTAATTAATGCAATTCATTCAATTGCAATCAAATTCCATGAAATTGCTGCATCTGTCGTTGATCTATTATTGGAATTTATTGGTGAACTGAATACAACTGCTGCTTCAGAAGTTATTACTTTTGTAAAGCAAGTTGTTGAAAAATATCCTGATTTAAGGAAAAGTATCATAAATAAACTTCTAGTTTCATTATTAAATGTTAAATCTGGTAAAGTTTATAGAAGTTCATTATGGATTTTAGGTGAATATTGTTTTGATGAACCTGATATTCAATTGACTTGGAAACATATTAGAAATAGTATTGGTGAAATTCCAATTT
Organism: Pichia heedii; assembly: GCA_030579495.1. Taxonomy (NCBI): domain Eukaryota; kingdom Fungi; phylum Ascomycota; class Pichiomycetes; order Pichiales; family Pichiaceae; genus Pichia; species Pichia heedii. Next base: position 79,656 of record JAKTRA010000021.1, on the reverse strand, counting down.
TAGCATCTGAACAAAAGGTCAACTCTTCAAATGAAGATGATAATGGTAATGATGAAGATGTTATCAAAAATGGAAATGATAGAATTGAAAATTCAGAAAATAAATCAAAATCTGGTCCAAAGATTTTAGCTGATGGTACATATGCAACTGAAAGTGCATATGATTCACCAACTGAGAATAAAGCAACTGTTAACAAACATATTAGAACACCAATTAGAAGTTTAATTTTAGATGGTGATTTCTATTTAGCATCAGTTTTATCATCTACATTAGTTAAGTTAATATTAAGATTGAATAAAGTTTCAGAACGTAAAGATCTAATAAATGCTTTGAAGGCAGAAGCAATGTTAATTATGGTTTCCATATTAAGAGTTGGAGAAACAGCATATGTTAAAAAGAGAATTGATGAAGATTCATTTGAGAGAATTATGTCTTGTGTAAGATTTTTATCAGAAGATCAAACTGATATTAAAATTTTAGAAGAAGCATTCTTAGATGATACATTAAAAGTTTTCAAACAACAAGTAGAAGAAGAATTATCCAAAGATTCAGATTCAGTTGATAAATCCAATTTGAAAATTGAAAATGTTGATGAACCTATAACATTTAGACAATTCTCTAATAAAGATACCAAGATTCTTGATAAAAATGATAAAGAATTATCAGCAGTGCAAGATGAATCTAATCAAAAGGAAGATCTATCTTCAAGATTAAATAAAATTGTACAACTTACAGGATTTTCCGACCCTGTTTATGCTGAAGCGTATGTTAAAGTTCATCAATTTGATGTTACATTAGATGTTTTAATTGTTAATCAAACAACTACTACTTTACGTAACTTAAGTGTTGAATTTGCAGCATTAGGAGATTTGAAAGTTCTTGATAAACCTACATCTGCTAATATTGCCCCACATGGATTCCATAGAGTTCAAACAACAATCAAAGTTTCAAGTGCAGATACTGGTGTAATTTTCGGTAATATTGTTTATGATGGACAACATGCAGATGATAGTACAATTGTTATTTTGAGTGATGTTCATATTGATATTTTAGATTATATCAAATCAGCAACATGTTCTGAGACACAATTCAGGAAAATGTGGAATGAATTCGAATGGGAGAATAAAATCAGTGTTAATTCTACATTGACAAGTCTTAAAGAATATTTAGATAAATTATTACAAGGAACTAATATGAACAATTTAACACCTGGTGCAGTTATTGGAGACTGTCAATTTTTATCTGCTAATTTATATTCAAGATCTACATTTGGTGAAGATGCACTTGCTAATTTATGTATTGAAAAGAGTGCAGATGGACCTATTGTTGGTCATGTCAGAATTAGATCCAAGGGGCAAGGTCTTGCACTTTCACTTGGTGATAAAGTTGCAGCTGTTGCTCGTAATGCGAATCATGTACCAGTTACAAGAGTATGAAAGGTGTTGCGTTGTTTTCTTTAATTTAATTCATCATAACCTTTATAAGTCTAGAAGATAGGATGGTTTGTATAGTTTAATCACTGATGTGTAATAAAACAAATACATCAGTATGTTAATTACCGTTATTTTCATCCATATACACATGTTTACTGAAAATAAAGTAGCGACATTGTAATCATGTTGAGTGAGGAATTGTTATGGTGTGTGTCAATTGTGGAACCAATTTGTTGGTGATAATGTTTATTTATCTTTTGATGTTTGATTATTCACCAAACGATAACTGTATTCCAATGTCATTTATTGAAGAATTTCGCCAAGTATATGCATATGATGATCCATTAGAATTTCTCATACCATATGTAGATTTCTACATTAAACCATTTATTCCACAAAAATACCAATCAAGAGAAATTGTTGCCAATAACCTTCATACATTAGTATTTGGTATTGTATTGTATACTGTATTATTCCAAATATCTAAAATTCTTTTATTTTTCCCAAGTATTTATAAACCTCTGAAAACTACAAAAAACAGACTGGATTGTTGTATTAGATTTGTTTCATTCATTCAAGCTGTTATAATTTGTTTCTTGGGAATACCAGTTTTCGGTAATAAATATCTTGAGAAAGACCATGTATTTGCAACTACACCATATTCTAAATTTTATACATCAATGGCATTGAGTTATTTCATTTGGGATACTATCGTATCAGCCATTTATGTTCATTATTTTGGAATTGGATTTTTAGTTCATGGGATTGTGTCAACAATTGTGTTTTATATTGCAGTTGAATATGAATTCATTCAATATTATTCGGCAATTTTCCTTTTATTTGAAATATCAACACCATTTTTAGATATAAGATGGGTTGGATTGAAATTTAACTTTTTAAGTGAAAATGTCAAACTTATCAATAATATCATACTAATTTTAATTTTCTTCTTTATTAGAATTTGCTGGGGCTGGTATCAAATCTATAAGTTAGCAGTTGACTTATACATTGCGAAAGATGATGAAGGTTTCACAAATGGAGGAGCATTGATTATCTTGTTATGTAATTTCGTTCTTGACATCTTGAATGTTTTCTGGTTCAGTAAAATGATGACAGTTGCAATTGAAACTTTGAAAAACATGTTAGGATTTACAAAGGAAACTGATGAAACTAAAATCAAATTAATGTGATTGATGAATTGATATAACGTATACATATATATATATATAAATATATAAATTAAGATAAATTGAGATAGAGTAACATATTATAATATAATGTAATATAAATTGATATACTATATAAATAAAATTCTAATTCAACAATAGTTTCTTACATTTACAATATTCAGGTTTCTGTAAATTCTCCAGTCCAATTTTAACATCGAGTTGAATATCTTCGATTAATGCATCGACAGTTGTATAATCCAATTCCGGACGTAAGTAACCACATATAACAATTGATATATCTGCACCATAGAAACTATTAGAAAATTCATGAATAATATAAATTTCACAAGTTTTCTCCTTGTTTGAATAATATGGATTCCAACCAAGTGACATTACCATTGGTTTAATTTCACAATCTTCATCAGTCAAAAAACGACCAAAATTCAATTCAACTGATGACTTACCATCAACCCTTGTAACAATTTCATTATCATTGTGTGTTTCCAAACTTTTTGATTTGGATAATTTAGCAAACCCGAAATAAACACCAGCTTCTAAATGTGATAATGTTTGATTTTGGGATATATCGATATTTGCAGTTGGGAAACCAAGATCAGATGATCCTCTGCCAAAACCTGGGATTATAGTACCCTTATCAATTACTATTGGATATGGTTTAGTTGGAGAGTCTGGTATTTCTGGTCTTTTCATTATGGTTAATGAAAGAATAAATGATTGTACAGTTCGGTATTACCATTTGAGAAAACATGTCCTCTCTATAGAGATAATTATTTTATTTTTCTTTGAAATTTTCTTTTTATCTTAAATCTTTTCATGTCTATAATCTTTATATAAGTTTACACATTTATACAAACTACTATATATATCATGGTTCCATATCAGGGAATGCGGACATTGTACCATTGTTCCATTCTTCACCTAAAAGTTTAAGTCTAACCCTACTTGAAGAAGATTTCCCATCAATTTGAGTCCATTCATTTGATACCAACTTGAGTAGTTTAATACTTTGCTTACCATAAGCTTGTAAGAATTGAATAGCACATGCATCCCACCATGCACCTGTAATTGTGTAATGAATTTCTGATAGTTGATTTGTTGGGATATCCACCATTCTTGCTAAAAATTTCCAAGAATTACTTATTGGTAAAGGATGAATTATTGTAGAATTATATCCAATATAAGTATTATCCAATTTTAATCTAGTTATTACTGAATAAAGAGTTGATATTCCAGATAATCTCTCATTATATTGAATTTCATCTTCCCATTTACCTGTATCAGTATCTCTATTCCATCCTAATCTAGTTCTACCTTCTTCTGTATCATTAGAACATGAATAACCTATCAAGTATGGACAAGATTTATAAAATTTGGCCAACAGGAAATATTTTAAATCAGTGAAAACAATCAATAAGTTTAAAGTTAATTTTGCTAAAGGTATAGAAGATTTTGGTTTTACAGAAACTTCAGTTTCAGCTTGTGATATTATTGCATCAGATATAAAATTGAGTATCCATTTAAAGGCTAGATCATTAGCTTGTGTTTGTTTTATTAAATCAATCATTTCATTTGTTAATTTGGTTAGATGTTGTTGACTATTTGTTAATTGACCGAATTTTGGGTTGATTTTACGTTTATGAGATCCGACACTTTTCTTCAAATCAGGATTATTCTTTACAGGTAATAAAATATTTGTTTCAATATCTTTATTATCTTGGATATATTTTTGAAATTCAGCATCAATTTCTCTTGGTTTAATGATTGAGTTACTTTCAGCTTCTTTAAGTTTCTGTAATTCTTGTTGTTTCAATTTGGTTCTTTCTTCTTCTTCCTTTTGTAGTTTTAAATCATGTTCTCTCTTCAATTGTTCTTCTCTTTCTTTCTTCAATCTTTGTTCTTCTTCTTTTCTCTTCTTTTCTTCTTCTTCTTTCCTCTTTCTTTCTTCTTCTTCCTTTCTTTTCCTTTCCTCTTCTTCTTTCCTCCTTCTCTCTTCTTCTTCTTTCTTTCTTTTCTCTTCTTCTTCCCTTCTCCTCCTTTCCTCCTCTTCTTTCCTCCTTCGTTCTTCCTCTATCCTTCTAATACGTTCTTCCTCAAGTTTAAGAAGATACTTAACATCATTTTCTTGTTTTTGAAGTTGACTTTGAAATTCATTTGTGAAATATTGATCCAAATTAGGTATCACTGGAAATGACCTATCATTATTTTTCTCTGTTGTATTTATATTTCTCTTCCCCTTTATTGTTTCTTGTTTTAAACTATATTTCGGACTTGGATCTAGTGTATATTTACAATTTGAAATATTTTCATTCAAACTACCTGCTAAATGAAACCTGTCATTCAGAGAATGAAGTTTCAGAAAGTTTGATAACCCATCCAAATCATCATAAGAGGAAATACTATCACCATCACTATGATCCGTAATACATTCTGTATCTGAGTCCTCATATACTGTAAATCTCATTGTCTATAATTCTATACTTCATACAAACATTCTATATCTCTATATCTATTATCTACATCTCTTATAAAAATAAATAAAAAAAAGACGGTAGCAGTAGAAGTTACCCGGCACATTCTGTTGCAATTCGCCGTTTTTTTTTTCATTTTTCTCCATTTTCTTCAATATATTTATTTTGGAAGAAATGATGGTAATAGTAGAGAATAGTAATAAATAGTATAGTATATTAGTATTGGGTGATTTGCTGAGTAAAGAATAGTACAACACCATGTCAGCAATATCAATACGTCAGTTCTCTTCATCGGCTATAGCCAGTAAAGCATCATGTGCACAAGTTAAACCTATTCATCATAAAGTTAGAATTATCAAGAAAAATCTATCACCAAGATTCCCTGAACTTAAATATCCAAGTTGGGATATTAGATCACCTAGATTTCAACCTCATATAACTCACTTAGATAGAGTTAATTATCATTATATGAATACACTTGAATCTGATTTATTATTGATTGGTTATAGACATGGACAAAAGCCAATTTATGGTAATAAAAGAAGACATTGGGATATGACATCTCCATATCATTTAAATAGACCATTAAGAAAACCAAAGGGTCAAATTGTTCCTTCTCAAACTATATATCCAAGAGATACTAGTAATATTCCTAAACTTCAAGCAATATCAATCAATTGTTTTGTTAAAGATGCAAAACAATTCCCTGCTATGGCAATTGCTGCAACTTTACAATTACAACAAATAACTGGTGTTAAACCACGTGCAATATATGCTAAAACTAATGTTCCTAATTGGAAACTTAGACCTGGAATGAAAATGGGTGCTAAAGTTTTATTAGCAGGTAGAGATGCAACACAATTTTTATCAACTTTAACAGAAATTGTTCTTCCAAGAATTGGTGAATTTACTGGTATATCAAATAGATCTGGTGATAGATATGGTAATATTGCATTTGGTTTAAATGCTGAACATATTAAATATTTCCCAGAAATTGAAAATAATCAAGATTCTTGGCCAAATAATTTCGGTTTTGATATAACTCTACATACAACTGCTCAAACTGATGCTGAGGCAAGAATTTTACTCTCAGGTTTAGGTTTCCCATTTACCTCAACTGAAAGAATTCCTAAAACTCTATTGGATGATCAAGTAGAACATCCTTTTGAAAACTAATCTTATACTGTTATATATATACATACATATATATATATATATATATAACTACATGTAAATATAAATAAAGTAGATTAACAATGTTGAATATAATAAATACATCTCTTTTTAACGTCATTTCATTTTTTTCATTTTTTGCTTTTTTTTGTTGCAATTTCTTGTTTTTTTTGTGCATTTCTCTTTTCATGTATTGTTTTAATAGTCTTTTAATATAGCTATCTAATACAACTATACACTTTTTTTTTTCTTCTTTTTGGTCTGTTTCTTTATCTATATCATTTCCATATCTTCATTCACTACTTTCAAATAATATTCAACTCATATGAAGTTATCACAATCGACATTGTGGTTGGTACAAAAATCACAGTTGATTGAACCATTAAATGATCAATGTATTATACCGGATAACTCTACAAGTAAGCAAATTTGTCATTATTTATCTAATAATTGGCAAGATTGTAATACTTTCAGAGATATTTCTTTAAAATCTTACTATTGTTTGAATTCACAGAGTCCCTTTATTTCAAATATAATACTTTGGTTACTATTCCTTATATCTATTGGTCTATTGTTCATAATTTTAGGTTTATTAGCATCAGATTATTTAGTACCCAATATGTCGGCATTAGCAGATTTCATGAAAATGGATGAAAAATTATCAGGTTTAACATTATTAGCATTTGCAAATGGATCTCCGGATATATTATCTACATATATTGCAATGAATCAAGGTTTAACAACTATGGCAATTGGTGAATTATTAGGGTCGGCAAATTTCGCATTGACTGTAGTTATCGGAGTAATGGCAATTTATAAACCTTTTAAAGTTAATCAAACAACATTTACAAAAGATCTGATAATATTCTCTTCCTTGATATTAATCTCACTTTATATCTTATCTGATGGTACAATTACAATATTTGAATCAATCGTATTATGTGTTTTATATATTCTCTTCATTACTTTGAATATTTTCCTACCAAATCATGAAAAATTCGAAGTTGAAACTGATATTGGAATTGGAATTGGAATTGGAATTGAAAATGGGAATGTTATCGGTAATGTCAATGGTAGTAGAAATGAAATTCCAAATATTTATCAAAATTTTAATGGAAATAGTTCTTCTAATATAATAAATGGTTCATCATTAACTCAATATAATTTATCAAATTTACCAAATGATGAAAGTTCAAGAAATTTAAACCGTTTATCAATTACATCAAATTCAGATAATGATAGTATACATTCATCTGAATCAAATGCAAGTATGAATGATTATTATTTTGCTCATAATGTAGATAATTTAGATCAAGGTAATGGATACAAAATAGCTCTCATGGATTCATTAAAATTAGCTTGGCTTTGTAAAAGGAAAACTTCAAAAATGATTCCAACATTGAGTAGTAATGATATCGAAAGGGCTAATACAGCTAATGAAATAATCCCTTTAAGTTCTCCAAATTCTGCTCAAAATTTAGAATATGTAGTCAATGATGATGAGGAAGAAGAAGAAGAAGAAGAAGAGAGTAATGATGATGACGATGATCAAAATGATAATAGTGATCATAATGATATAGGAAGTGATTCTACAAATGAGATCGAGCATAATACAGGAATTGGAAGTAAGATTGAAATCAATATTGAAAATACCAATAGTAGTGAGAATATTCCTACAATCAATACTATCCCAAATTTAACCACAAATTCATCTAGTAAGGATGATTTAAGTAAAATGTTAGTTTATCAGACTAATAGTACACCAATGTTGAGTAAAATAGGAAGTTCAAAAAAATCAAGAGATAAAAATGATTATCAAATTTTATATCCTTCGAAGCAGAGTTGTTCAAGATTCAATTCTTCGTTGAATATAAAGACAAATTTTTTTAATACCCCATTTAATTCACAAAATACAACACCAATTATAAACGTTGAACCATGTAAAGGAGGTGATTCGGAAGATGTTAATGGATCAAATGAAAATTTCACAAATGAATTACAACAAAATCGGAAAATCAAAAGTAATGAATTCAATTTTGAAAGTAGTTTCTTGACTTTACCTAGAAATGTAACTAAGGAAAATTCTGCAAATTCAATAATTCCATACGTTGAATATCAGAAAACTGAAAACATGCTTGCTAAAATTGTACCTGTTCATATCTTTAGTGGTTCAAATTCATTTAGTGAAAGATTACTGAGTATTATAATCATACCATTTTCAGCTTTATTCAATATAGTTGTTCCACTGCCATTACCAATTGAATTAGATGGGGATATTTATAAACATGAACTATCGTTAAGTACCAAATTATTTCATTTCCAATTAGGTATTTTGATTTTACTTTTTTTTGATTTTGAAGTTACAGTTCTATCATTGGGTTTAATGATTTCATTACCAATAATCTCATATACATTCAAACATCTTTCACTCAAATACTATAATCTAATTTTCCCAATTATTTCCTCGATTTTCGGGTTTTTAGCAGTTTTGAAATTGATTACATTAACTGCATCAATTATAATTGAAATTTTAAAAGATGTTGCAATGATTTACTCTATCAATGAATCAATTCTAGGTTTAACAATTTTATCATTAGGTAATAGTGTTGGAGATGTTGTTACAAATCTGGCACTTGCAGGATTAGGTAGACCATTAACAGGATTACATGCATGTTTTGGTAGTCCATTACTATATATACTATTTGGAATTGGAGTTTGTTCATTAATTGTTGAAGTATCATCACCATCTTCAACTGATTTGAAAATTGATTTTGAAGTAGATTCCAGTTTAAAAATAACAGCAGTTAGTATTATTGGTATGCTTGTATTGTATAGTATAATTATACCATTAAACGGTTGGAAATTTAAGAGATGGATGGGTTTTATCGGTGTGGCAGTTTGGTTTATTGTGACCATCTCTAATTCAATTTACAATGGAGTCAAATAAGAATGCTTAAAGTTAACAAGTCCACACTTTTTAACTCTTCCATTTACAAGCTGTGGCTTTTCAATGTGTTGCATTGTGGAAAAGTGTCCGTTTTAGGTAATTGTGTCTCTCTTATCGCTCGATAAAGTTTTTTTTTCTTTTCTTTTTTCTGAAAAATTGAATTTGATTTTCATGTTAATAACCAAAAAGAAAGTCAATAAACTACAACGATGATTGATCTTTGAATTAGATGGTTTGGAGTATGTGTGGATAGTATGATTAAAAATTTTGTGGATGACTTTATGCCACAATTGGAAATATAAATGATATAAATACAGAGGTTATCTTGGATAAGTTTATGGTTGTTGTTTTCTTATTCTTCCATGTTCTTTTCTGCTTATATCTTCTTTTGTTAATCTTTCTTTTTTTTTCTCAATTATCTTCTTTACAACAAACAATGTCAGTATTACACAGATCATATCCAGATTCCTCAATTCATTTCCAAAAAGATAGTGATGATCAATCATCAGATATTTTAACTATTTCCAAAAGAGATTTACAGAGATTAAAGTATCCTGAATGGGCTCCAACTTGGGATAAAAAGGATGACCATAAATTTGAAGCAATTAAACCATTCAAACATATTGACAGAGGATTATTTGGTGATTCTGAATTCAAATCATTGAGAGATATTCCAGGGGTTACTTTCAAGAAAGTAAGTCCAAAATTAGGATTAGAAATTACAGGATTACAATTAAGTTCATTGACTAATAAACAAAAGGATGATTTGGCATTATTAGTTGAAACTGTTGGTGTTATTGCATTCAGAAACCAAGATTTCAAGAATCAATCTTTTGAAGAAATCAAGGAATGGGGTAGATATTTTGGTCCATTACATATTCATCCAACATCTGGTGCACCTTTAAATCAACCAGAATTTCATTTAACATTTAGAAGAGGTGATATAAAAGAATCTGTTAAAGAATTTAGTAATAAGTTGAATAGTATTGGTTGGCATTCAGATGTTACATATGAGAATCAAACACCTGGTATTACGATTTTCACAATGTTACAAAGTGGTGAAACTGGCGGTGATACTCAATTTTTAGATTTATTTGAAATCTATGATAGATTATCACCATTATTAAAGGATAAATTGGATGATTTATATGCAGTTCATTCGTCTGTTGATCAAGCGAATGCAGCTAAATTTCAAGGTGGTATTGAAAGAAAAGATCCAGTTGATTCAATTCATCCAGTTGTTAGATATCATCCAGTTTTGAAAAAGAAATTTTTATTTGTTCATAGAGGTTTTACGAGAAAAATTATAGGTTTGAAAACTGAAGAAAGTGATAATTTGCTATTGTTTCTTTTCAAACATATTGAATCATGTTTAGATGCACATGTTAGAATGAATTGGGATGAGAATACAGTTGTTGCTTGGGATAATAGAAGAGTCTTACATACAAGAACACTTGATTGGGATACTGAAACTATTAGGCATGCATTTAGAGTTACTACAGTTGCTGAAAGGCCTGTTAATAGTAAAGAAGAATATGAAGATTGGACTCCTAAATTAGAAGAGGAAAATCTCAAATTAAAAGATTACTATCTAAATCTAACTGCACAAGAGTATTACGAAAAAGTTATTAAGAATTAAAGGAAATTGGAAGAAAAAAAAATATTGGTATTATTATTATTATTATTATTATTATTATTATCTAAGTTTTTATATAAATATAACTCTAATATGGAACTATTTTAATTAAAAATATTCACATTCCCAACCAATTGGGATAATTTTCTTTTCCTCTAAGTAAGGTTTGTTTGTGTAATAATGATTAAATTGACGCTTAGCCTTCAAGTAATAATGAGAGTTTTTATTCTTATATTTGTCAAATAATTTCCCTAATTTGGAAACTGAAATACAGGAAAAATTCAACATTTCAATAAATAAATAATCAAATTGATTCTCTAAATCTTGATTCTTTAGTTTCGATATTTCTGATAATTTCGATGTTATTAATTTCTCAACATTTGAAGGTAATGTGAAATGTTCAATTTCTAGTAACTTGATGAAAAGTTGTACATTATTTGGTAGTAATTTCAAACCTTCATATACTAACGCTTTAGCAGACTCAAATTCTAATGTAATAATGTATAGATCAATCAATCTCATTCTCAATTTCAAGTTTGTTATAGAATTTAAATACAAACTCTTCAATAGTATTGATTTTGAAATGTCTAGTTTATTCAGATTTAAGTAATAGTTGGAATACTTAATCCAGAAAAAATGATAATTTGTAGTTGATGTTAAACATCTATTGTATAGTGTATCAATTAGATTATAGTTATTTTGAATCAAGTTAACTTCCTTCTCCTTTACTGCGACTTTCAAATTCAAATTTTCTACAAATTCCAAATAAGAACGCCATGATTGTAATTGTAATCTAGTCAACCTAGCATTAGGTACATGGAAAACAGATGATAATTTCTTCTCATAATAATAGAACTTCCATGAATAGTATTGAGTAGTTATGAATAAATCTAAGAATTTTTTCTTCAATTCTTGTTTAACTTTTTTCATATTTGAGTCATTGTTTAGTAGATCGATCCATTTAAAATTGAATACTTTCAATAAATCGTTTTTATTGATTATCCATTTCAAAGTTTTCAAATCGGCATTTTCTATCAACTCTAAATAAGATTTAAAATATTTCAAATATTGATGTTGTGGTATCTCAATTATTTTCCTTAATAAAATGTAATAGTTTTGTGTGAGATTTTTATCTTTTAAATAAGATAGATATTTATCGAAAAAAATTGAAGAATAATAATTATAACCAATTGAGATTCTTGCTAATTCGAAAAAATGTAAGATTCGATCACTATCGGGGTTTATCTTTAATAGTAAATCCAAGTACGTATTCCATAATAGAATAGAATGTGGTAAAATTTTCAAAGCTCTCTCAAAAGTTGATAATGATTTGGGTAGATTATTGAATTGAAAGAACCAGCGGGCATAATTAATCCAATACTGTTCTAAATAGGGGAAATTGACCAATAGATTCTCATAACATAATAGAAGTAATTGTTTTTCAGTATTTGAAGAATGACAATCTATTCGATATTTCGATTTATGATTGAGTGAAGGTAAAAATTCTGTTATATTGATTAGTTCTTCCCATTTGGAGAAATCATCTGGATTATTGGCCACATTTTGTGCAACAACAATCCATTCATCTTTATTGGGTATACCTGATATCTCTAAATTGAACATTATCTATAGAATAAAGTACAGTTTAGTTGATTTAAATTGGAATAATTTTATTCCAAACAGCGAGTAATATTCAATATTCTTATATTCTTATATTCTTATATTCCTTCCTTCCTTCCTTCCTTTCTTTCTTTCTTTAAGAAATTTTCGATCATCTTTATTCTTTACTATACAATCCAGCAATATCAATGACAGGAAGAGCATTATTCAAGAAACTGTACTCTGCTATTGAGAGAAGCAATATTGCGAACCATACTACACATTCTAAGGAAATCTTGAAAAAGCAAGAAGCATTAGTACAATATAGACGTATGCAATATATTCAAGCAGGTAAAACACTTTCACCAGATGATGATTCACGTATAGTTGCTGAAGTTAAAGAACAATTCAAATCGAAATTACCAGAAATTGATATTACTATGTTGACTCATTTAGATAAAGAAATTCATCATCCTGTAGAAAAGGAACATATAGAAAATCTTACTACATTTTTAGACAGTCAAAGAGAATATGTTGATCTCTTGGAGAGATATAATCCTGGAATTAGTATGAAACAAACTGATAAAGTTAGGAAAACTGCAAGAAGGGTAGGTTTAGAAGTTCCTGAATAAGAATTTACTATAAGATTCATAGCTAATATATAATATTAACACTGTCTGTGTGTGTATTGTGTGTGTGTGTGTGTGTGTATTGTGTCTCTGTAAATAGCAAAATTACAAAATTTAATGTCATATTATGACAAGAAAAATGTAATGGCCCTTGTTGTATCGACGCGACTTTTTACCTTCTACAGACGCGACGGCGGCTTTAAAGAAATTTTTTTTTACACCAAGAAAATTTTTTCATTCATTCATTCCTTCTTTTTTTCTTTTTTTTTTTTTCTCTCTCTCTCTCTCTTTCATAGAATTTCTCACTTCATTTGATTTAATTATGAAAATTTATTTTTCATCATTTAAAAACCTGATTTTAGAGTAAAGATATCTATAATAATATTCATATTCTGATATTTTATCATCTTTCTCTTGCTGAAGAATTAACAATGGGTAAGAAAGAATCATCTGAGACGGCTGAAGACAATTATGATGCTAAACTTCCATATATCTTACCATTTGCTCATCCTTTAGCTTCCAAGAAATTAAATAAAAAACTCTTGAAAACTGTAAAGAAAGCTGCAAAGGCTAAACAAGTTAAACGTGGTGTCAAAGAAGTTGTTAAAGCTTTAAGAAAAGGTGAAAAAGGTATAGTCATTATTGCTGGTGATATCTCTCCTGCTGATGTCATATCTCATATACCTGTTTTATGTGAAGATAATGGTGTACAATATGTTTTCATTCCTTCAAAGGAAGATTTAGGTGGTGCAGGTGGTACCAAGAGACCAACTAGTTGTATAATGATTGTTCCTTCTAGTGGTAAGAATAATGAAAAATCAAGTAAATCAGATGAATATAAAGAATCTTATAATGAAATATCAAAGGAAATTTTATCTTTATAAGTAACTATAATTACAATTCTTTTCTCTCTATATTACTCTAATCTTATAAAAAAGAAAATAATAATAAATATAGTAAATATTATTTATTTATCTATTTATCTAAAGAATATTCGATATATATTACGATAATTTGAAATCAATTTATATTTCATTTTTCTCTTCCTTCTTTATTTGTGCTCTAACCCATCCTTCTAATCCACCTTCAATGATAATTTCTTGTAAATTAGTACCTAATTCTCCAACTTTGTTAGTTAAAACAGTTTCTCCTTCAGAATTCTTAATTATCACTTTAGATTTTGGAATATCCCATTTCAATGTCCAACCTGTTCTTCTAGTCAGTTCTTTATCATATCCTTCAAATTCTTTTCTCAATAAATTAATTAAATCTGGTAATTCTAATGTTAACAATGCATTATTGATGGAATTACGTCCAAAAATATTACTAAATGATCCAGCTGCAACTAATTTGATATCTCTAGCTAAAATTGCTGTAGCTGCTTGTTCTCTAGATGACCCAGTACCAAAATTAAATCCTGAAACAATTATATCACCAGCTTTAGTTTTTGATCCAAATTCTGAATCATAATTCTCCATACAAACTTCTGCCATTTTCTCTCTTGTAACATCATCTTGATATGTATATTTACCTGGATAAATACCATCAGTATTGACATTATCAGCATCACAGAAAACAATCTCTCCTTCAATAACTTCTGGGAATCCTTCTAAAATGTTTGATTTAGCTGATTCTGGATCCACAGTCTCAGTATTATCTGCTTCTTCAGTTGGTTTATTAATTATAATTGTTTTTTCAATTTCTTTAGATGGTTTACATGGTTTACCTTGTAATTCTTCTGGTGATGCAATTTTACCTAAAATTGCTGATGCTGCAACAACTTCAGGTGATGCTAAATATGCTAATGCATCCTTAGATCCCATTCTACCTTTAAAATTTCTATTGGTTGCAGAAATTCCAACTTCTCCTTCTTTCAATAATCCAGCTCCTAATCCAATACATGGTCCACATCCAGCTGGTAATGAGATACATCCAGCATTAATCAATGTATTCCATGCACCATCTGCTTCTGCATCTTTTTGAACTTCTGAGGATGCAGCTGCAATATAGAATTCAACATTTGGGGCAATTTTATTGTTTTGAACAATATTTGCAGCTGCTTTAATATCTGATAAACGTGAATTTGTACATGAAACTAAATATGCTTTATTAATTTTAATATTTTGTTCACTTAACTTATCAATTGATGTACCAACTTTGACAGAATTTGGTCCTGAAACGTATGGACTTAATGTTGATAAATCAATCTTTAAAGTTTTAGCATAAAATGAATCTTTATCAGCTAATATCTTATTTTTTTTCAAATTTTCTAATGTTTCATAGTTAATTCTTGGATGATTTGGTCCAACTCTTAAAAGTCTTTTATTATACCAATTGATTAAAGTATCATCAATTGGGAAAACTCCACTTAATGCCCCCCATTCAGTTGTCATATTTGCAATAGTTAATCTATAATCAACTGACAAATCTTTAATTGCATCACCAGTAAATTCAATCGCATGATTTAAAACTTCATCATTGTTGAAAATCCCACATAATGCAACAATAATATCTTTACCTGATGTACCCTTTGGTAAATTACCTTCTAAAACAACATTTGCAACAGGAGGTATTTGCCACCAAGTTTGTCCGGTTGCCCAAATTGCTGCTGCATCAGTTCTAACAACAGGTGTACCTAAAGCACCAATACCACCATATGTATTAGAATGTGAATCTGATGCAACTGTTAAATTACCTGGAAATGCATAACCTTCTTCAATCATAATTTGATGACCAATACCTCTACCAGCTGGATAGAAATCGATTCCTTGTTCTTTAGCAAAATTCTTAATATTTTCATATTTTTCAATATTTTTTTCAGTTTTATTTTGAACATCGTGATCTAATGTATTAACGATTTGTCTATTATTTTTAACCTTTTTAGCACCTAAACCTTTGAATTTCAATGCAACAGGCCATGAATTATCATGTGACATGACATAAGCGGGACTGATAGAAACATAGTCACCTGAATGAACTAATTTACCCTTTGGTAATCCGATTGCATATTTTTGGACAATTTTTTCAACTAAATTTTGTCCCACCAAACTAAATCTTGAAGTTGAGAAACATCTCTGAGATGATTTTACTCTCAGTCTAGTATTTATAGTGAACATAACTGGATGGTTGTTAGGTAAAAAATGAATAGAAGAAACAAATGGAAAAAAGAAGGGTTTCATGAAAGAAAAAGTTATTGAAAAATTTACAGACAATGTCCAATCGCATCAACTTCAATAATAATGACTCGATGACTCAACTTGAGGAAATTTTTGACTTCGCCGTTTCTCGATTAGGGAATTTGATAACTGAAAATTTTAACCGCCACATGATGGTTAATAGTAGGTCCCCTCAAGAGATTACGACTATTCATCTATAATGATTTCTATGCCACATCTGTATGTAGCTATAATCCAAGAAAAAAAAAAGAAAAAGTCTATCTAAGTACATTTTTATATAATGATGTTATCTAATTCAGTCCATATTTCTCTGGATTATCATTATCGAACTCTGCGATTAATTCATCTCTTGAAAGAGTATTCATGAATGCATGTTCGTCTGTAATTGAGTAGATTTGCAACACTTCATTCCAAAATTCATCGACATCTAAATCAAATAGACAATATATACCTTCATTCGCTTTATCTTCCACTGATTGAATACTTCCATATAATGTTGGAGTAACTCCAATAGTGAAAGTCCTTCTTGTATATTGAAACTTCAGATTGTTTGTAATATTATTGAACTGTAATAAAGCCATCAATGCTACTGGATCGTGAATAACCGGTCCTTTATATTGAGGTAGTTTCTTAGCTAACATACGCTTATTAAATGAGTCAATCAATTGATAAAGCATAGCTCGGAAATTTGATGTATTTTCAATTGATTTACCATTTAAAACTCTTTGTTGAACCTCATCTGATATGAAGACCTTTTGAGTAATATCCAAAGATGCTTGTATCATTCTATTGGATAATATGGGATCTTCAACTACAGTTTTAGCTGCAAACGGATCACAGAAGTAATTAAACTCGGCGTTATCATTCTTATTGAACTCGTTAAATCCTCCACCCATTACTGATAAAAACTTTATTTTACTTCTCAAATGGGGATACTCTTTGAAGAACAATGCAATATTAGTTAGCGGACCGGTTGCAACAATATTGATTCTTTCATCAAATTCTTCAATTTTTCTAGCTAAATATGGGAAAAAATCTTTGTTGTCCCTTGGTTTGATTCTTGATGAAGGTAGCAAATTTGATCCATTGAGTCCAGTTTGTCCATGCACATCAGCTGCAAAAACCTCTGAGTAGTTATCAAGTGGCTTGGCCTCTCCGGGGAAAACCGGTATATCCATCTTATTGATAGCTGTTAAAACTCTCAATGTATTGAAAGTAGTATACTTTAGGGAAACATTACCATGAACTGTCGAAATTCCCAACAGATTGAAATGAGAACAATAGCACGCAATGATTATTGCAATTGTATCATCTTGACCGGGATCACAATCTAGCCATATAGGTATAGGATCTATAACTGTCATTGTCACTAATAGTGAATAAATTTTCTTAATGTGTATCAAACTCATTATAGAAATCGAGATTTTCATAATTAATTAATTGTGGGGAAATTTTAAATTGGTCTTGTGCATGTTTCCCCATTTTTCGTTTTGTTATACACACATAGATAAGTTTTGCAGATATGTAATTGTCTTTGTAATGATACATGTAAAATGAATTAAGCTACATGTAATTACTTATATCCCTCATACATCAAGTGAATCCAGAAATCAGAATTCAATATTTATTTTATAAGTTTGTTTGGATGATAATTCACAATTAACTATTCTAGCAATTAGAGGGAATTTTCATCATCCTTCTAGTTTCTCTATTCCATTCTGAGAAATTTTGATCACAATCAAGTTACTTCAAATACTATTCAACTAACACACTTTGAATAAAGTTGGAGAAAGAAATCCATCAAAGTATAATTGAAAAAAAATTGCGCAAGCCAGGAATCGAACCAGGGGCTCAACGATGGCAACGTTGAATTTTACCACTAAACCACTTGCGCTTGTTACGTTTTTGGGATTGTATAATTTTTACTTCAGTCAAAAGTATTAAAAAGTTGCTACTCGAATTATTTACCAAAAACTTTTAGAAAATCCAGTTTAAATGAAGATGTAGCCATCATTTGATATCAGAAAAATATGAGATTCAAACTAATATTAAAAAGTACAGAGTTAACCCATTCTTGTTGAAGTCTACTTATTCTATTAGTAATATCCACTCTTCAGTAATACGAACGTTACAATATAAAACCTATATTGTTGACATTGGTAAAATAGAACGATAAATCCGATAGACTGTTTTCAAGGCATTAATCCTAAACAATAGGTTTAGCTATTTAGACAATGGAATTAATCAATCTCGAAGTACATTGTTATATTTACCCAATAGGTGACAAGAACTACAAACAGTATTGAAAAGTAGTATTTGGAATTACTATCTAAATAGAGGAGTAATTCCACATACTACGTTATGTATACTTGTATATACTTGTAGTTTGTAGTGTTTTGTTATTATATAAGTTTATATAAGTAACGTTCATATTGCTGACATTATGGATTCAACAGAAAGAATAAATAGACTCCAACAATCAGTTCATTTCAACTTCATTTCTATTCATTTACTTATTTTATTATCTTGTCTTTTGATATATATAACTCCTGGAATAAACCCAAACCGATCATTTTCAGTTGGCAGCATTTATGAGAGAAAATATGATTAACCTTGGAATTTGGAAACAAAGAAGCAGTATTTGCTTCTACTGCACTTATAAAAATTAACTTTCAGTTATGATATGATATATTTAGTTGGATATAAGTTGTAAATTCAATACGAATTGGAGATCAAAAAATGTAACATTGATTAATGTTGGTATTTTGAAGTATTAATGACACCTTTTTCTGCTAAGTGATGGGGCTATGGCTCAATGGTAGAGCTTTCGACTCCAAATCGAAAGGTTGCAGGTTCGATTCCTGTTGGCCTCAATCAGTTAATTTTTTTTTTAAAATTAACTATCATTTGTTGGACTTTCTTTAAAATCTTGTAAAGATATTGTTTACTTTTCAACAATCGATAATTTCTAACATTAAATCTAAATGTTTCTAAAATTTTATAAAGTACCTAAGATTTCACTTTTTTGAACCTTTTTTCTTATTCTTTTTACTTTTCGAAGGTGCAGATGCATGACCAGTTGCATTGACATGCTGAAACAATTTATTCCTACTTGTGAATTGTTCACCACATACAGAACAACTTTCTTTATTATTCTGTTTCTCATTGCTTACAGTATTTGTGGATGACTTCGGTTTATTTTTTTTGTTCTTATTTGTCCTTTTTGTAGTATTATTCCACTCATCATCACTGGTAGATTCTAATGATGTACCATTTAGTAGTTTAGCTAGTTCGTCCAGTTTTTTATCAGTTTTATTTTTCTCTTTAGCAGGTTGGTTTATCAAATCATCGTTCTTAATATCAGTCCCATATATATCATCATCGATATCATCATCGATATCATCATCGATATCATCACCAGAATCCATAATCTGATTATTCTTGCTATCATTACGCTCACTATCAATACTTTTAGCTACATTGCTTCCTTCTGTTTCACTTATAGTTTTTTCAGTCTTTTGATTTTTATTTGTTTGATTGTTCTGTTCTTGATTCAAACGTTCTGCCAGAATAGCTTCTAATTCCTCATTCGTATATTCGTCCAAATCACTGAATGATTCTAACGCATCTTCAAAATCGGTATTATGATCATCATCATCATCATCATTATCCTTGTCAATTGATTCTTTTACATATGAAACTTCATCAATGCCAAGTTCAATCCCTTCTTTTTTCATCTCCCATTGTAGTTTTTTCAGCAGTTTCAAATGTTTCTTTGATCTTTCATGATCTTCAAATTGTTTCTCACTTTTGAAGATTTTATCACATATTATACATTCAAACAAATCATCATTATTGTCCTGCTCATCATCTGTGTCTTCTCCATTGATTTTTCTTTCTTCTCTATAAATTTTATCTAATTGTTCCTCAATTTCAGCTAAATCATCAGGATCAACAGTCTGCCAATCTTGTTCCTCAAATAATTGCCTTTGTCTCTGTCTTTCTTCCTTTTCTATTTGTGCATCCCTTTTTAGTTCTTCCCGCCTCTTATTGAGTTTCTCTTGCTCATATATTTTTTTAGCTTTGAGATCTATTCTAGTATCCATTTTCTTTATATAAGAAATGAATTTCCTAACAGTTTCGTTGTATGATTTCTTAGCTTGATCTCTGAGTTTTTTATTTTCTTTTTCCATAATTCTTCTAGTTCTTCTATCAGGTGCCATCGAATACCTATATTCATCACACCAATTGAAGGTTTTAACAGTTTGGAAATTTGACCATATCTTGTAAAACATTCTTGTATACTCAAAACCTGATTTTGAATTACCAAATCTGGGGAATAACAACTCTTTGGGGTCACAAACTGTTGCAAATGAAGTATCATCTTTGAATTTTTGAAATCCAGGCAATTTTTGACTTTTCCCTGATGAAACTTCTTCAGAAGCAATTTTGTTCAATAAAACGCTCACAATACAGTAAAATCCATTAACTGAATCATCGAATCTTTGATAAAGACTATTATTAAAATATTTTTCTATATCTTCAACTTGTGTTCCAGAATAGTAAGTTTCAAAATCATCATTGTTATCGTTTGAATAATTCTGATCTCCATTTTCATCTCCATCTTCTCTTAAAATCTGGAATTTATGGGAGTCATACCAGGATCTCTCCTGTGGATCACTTAGTGTTTCATATGCAACTCGAACTTCATGGAAGAGTTTTGTAGTATTTTCTATATCATCAGGATTTTTATCAGGATGTAACTGTAAGGCTTTTTTTCTATAAGCTTTTTTCAATTCAGCGGAAGTAGCTGTTTCTGCAACACCTAACACAATATAGTAGTCAGTTTTCATTTTGCTAGTCCAACTATAATAAATAATAAATCTACTAATAATAAATGATATTAAATGTGAAAAATTTGAAACATGTGAGTGTTGAAATTGAAAAAAAAATATTGCAAGTTGCAAGATTATGAAAGGGTTTCCTTCATTATGTGTGTATCATGAGTCTTGAACAATCAGAATCAAGCGTGCTTATACATTGAGCTACAATGAACAGTACATTTAGTTGTAATGAATGAAGGAAAACTTAATATGACTATAATATACACTGAAAATTTAGGGCCACTTATGTCTGTGGCCTGTAATCTCATGTTTACTAAACATTTGATTACAACTTACTGGGTACTGAAAGTACTAAAGGTATATTAATCAACATGGCAACTACCAATCACTAGAATTTGGCAAATTAATATGCTGAAACGCAGAATGTTACTTTTCAGATGAAATCGACAATAGATCGCAACATTTGGAACTATTATTTGATTGTCATACTATTCTGAGAGAAAGGACACTAGCACCAGTAGTTACAGTAACTCATTTTATTAGCTTAAAAAACAGTCACTATTATGTGAGCAATTTTGTGTGTCTCTGAATAAATGAGTTTACGTTATGGTGTAATATTTTAACTTTCCATTGTTAAACTTTTTTATTAATTTACTAAACGTTATTATGAAATTCAACAACTGGTAACAGTAACTGACAATGTCAGTTCTCAACAGTTGGTTATACCTAATGGGGAAGAATTATTTGCAAATAGGTATCTATATTGCTCGTAATTGGTCTAAATAGAAATATACGCCTGAATAATTTGCTCATACGAGTTACTCTACTATTGTTCCTTGAAATTTTTTTCCTTTGATTGTGGTATATAACTAACGGAAAATCCACTATGCTTTACTCCAATTCTACAAATCATACTAGTGACATGTGAAATGATTAACTTGTCTGGAAAAATAAAAAATAGAGAACACGAAGAAGGAAAGTGAAAGACTAAGTTAACTAATTCAACTAACATGGCCAGTATGAAAAATATCGTGTTATTGTGTTTCCTTTTACTGAACTCTGCAAATGCATTGGTTGGTATTACCATCAACAACCTGTATCAACCTGATTCATGTGGTCGTGCATGTTTTACATACTTCAACTCTTTAGAATATGATTGTTCAAAAATTGTCAAAGGAAAAGTTAAGAATAGTCCAAAATGTTTAGCAAGCAATAAAGATTATTTGAACAGTGTTGCATGGTGCTGGGAACTACAATGTGAGGATATTACAAAGATTTCAGGCCATGATTTTGTGAAGTATTGGAATCATACATTTCCAGGAGCAATGTCATTTCAAGAGGCTTTGAATCTTGGTAAACCAACTTATGTTTTACCAAATAGTGCCAAAATTTTAGATCGTCCAGCATTGGTGAATGATACATTATTTTACATTTCTTATAAAACAAACAAGGATTTTGTAAAGCATGAAACTTCACATGCAAGATTGGCATTATCTTTAGTCATGATTACATGGTCACTTGTATTTGCTGGTTTATTTTATAACTGTATCGAAAAGTTCCATCTTGATGAAGTTTTGCTTCCTAAGACTGTAATAGTTTGGTTTAGAAAATATTTATTATTCCCAGCATTGTTCAAAGAGAAATGTTCTGTTCCAATCAGAATTAGTGAAGGTTTACCAATTGATTTCGTTCCACCAAGAATCGTTTCGATCACAATTTTCATATATTATGCAATCAATATAATTTTCTGCAGTGTTAATTATAACGGATTTTGGGAATTCAAATGGTATCCTCATGATACTGCTTCATTAATGTATACATATGTTGGTAATAGAACAGGGATTTTAGCATTTGCTAATATTCCAATTTTGATTTTATTCTCTTCAAGAAACAATATTTATCAATGGCTGACAGGATGGTCATATGCAACATTTCAACATTTTCATAGACATGTTTCGATTATCTGTATTCTGGAAAGTGTTGTTCATTCAATTTGTTATACCATCAAATATATTAAAAAGCCAAATAGTGCAAGTCGTTTTGCAGCAGAATGTAGGAAGGCTTACTTTTGGTGGGGTATTTTGGCAACTGTTGCTTGTTGTTTGATTCCAGCATTTGCATTCATCAAGATGAGAAGAATAAGTTATGAAGTTTTCATATTTGTTCATTATGTATTGACTATTCTATTTTTGGTTGGATGTGCATATCATATTAGTTTGAAATTTGGTACTAAATGGGGTTACTTATATTGGTTATATTGTTCATATGCAATATGGGGATTTGACTTTTTAATCAGAATTCTTAGATGTGTGAGAATGATGTTCAAAGGATTGAAAACTAAGGCAATTGTTGAACTTGTTGATTTGGAATCAAGAACAATCAAATTAACCTATACTTTGAAAGATAATTCTCAAAAATGTATTGGTAATTATTATTTCCTATACTTCTTTACATTATTCCCATTCTTTACCAGTCATCCATTCACTGTTTCTGAATGGAGTAACAAGTACAATTTCCCAAAATCAGAGAGTGATACTACTAGTAGTGATAGTGATAAAGAAAGTGATCAATTAGTAGAGAATAAGAATCTTATTAGAAATGAAACATATACAATTACTGATAATAATGGGGAGTCTACCATTTCATTTTATGTTCAATGCTTTAAAGGTACAACTGATAAAATCTTCAAAAAACTAGAACAGAATGACTTCAAGCCAATTGAAATTTTTTCATTATTAGAAGGGCCATATGGATCATATGAGAGGGATGTATTCCATGATTATGATTTTATTATTTTATTAACTGGTGGTATTGGTAATACTGTTACATTGAATTACTTACACTCATATTTAAGTTTCCACCAAAATAATCCAATCAAAGATTCACATGATGTTAAGTTATCTATTTTACATTGTGATAGATTTGGTGGTAGATTGGAGAAACTAGATAAACAAATACAACAGTTGATTCCACAGGAATTAGTCAATGATGTTTCTGTTCAATTACACAATACATCATCAGCCGGTAGAATTGATATTAAAAGTTATTTGGAGGAGAAAATTAGTGAAATTGAAAACTATTATTCGACTGGAACCAGAAGAGTTGCAGTTATTTCTTGTGGTCCTGATAAATTTACTGATGACATTAGATATGAATGTGTTAAACTTCAAGATAAAATATTTAACGATACAATTGTTACATTTATAAATGATTCATTTGACTGGTAGAGTTTTAAAGCTTTTATAATTGATATTTTAATATAATAATTTATTTAGACATTCTTCTCCTTATTATTTACAATCGATAGTATTATTCAACTTACTGTTTAAAATACTCTTTATTACACTCTCTATATCCTCTGACGCCCTCTAATACTCAACATCGACACTCATTGATACTCTCAGAAAACGTGTAAAAGAGTGTGAAGAGAGCGTCGATGGGACGATATGAGAAGATTATTCTTTTTTTGTTTAGGAGTTTCACAATTTTTTCTTCTTTTGTGGACAACGAGACGAAAATTGGGAAACTCAAATTGACAATTGATTTGGTGTTTATTTCAGAAAGCTGGTTTGCCTTTGTTGTGACTTTGCTCTGGATCTTTGACTGTTCATTTTCTTAAATTATACTATCTTTTCCAATCAGATAGACTAAAATGGTGGTACTAGCTGCTTCGATTTGTACTCATGGAGGTAAGCCAATTATTTCAAGACAATTTAGAGAATTGACAAAGGAAAGAGTTACAGCTTTGTTGCTGAATTTCCCAACTTTGCTTGCTGAATCAACTCATTCTCAACACACTGCAGTTGAAGATAACGTTGTCAGATATATGTTTCAACCATTGGAAGAATTTTATGTTGTGTTAATCACAAACAAACATTCAAATATTTTACAGGATATCGATACTTTACATTTATTTACACAATCAATCACTTCAATTCTTAGACATGTTGATGAAAAGGAAATATTTGAGAACTGCTTTGAATTGCTTAGTGCATTTGATGAAATTATCTGTTTAGGCTATAAAGAGAACTTAACATCAAGTCAAATCATCAACTTCTTAGAAATGGATTCACATGAAGAAAGAATTCAAGAAATCATTGAAAGAAATAAAGAGTTAGAGGCAGCTGAAGCAAGTAAAAAGAAAGCTGTCGAGTTACATATCAAGGAAATGATGAAGAAATCCAATCAAACTGGATATAATCAACAAATGATGAATAGTCAATTCACACAATCTGTATTCAATACACCTGTTGAAGATTACCAACAACCTCAATTTCAATATTCTAATATCAACAATCAAATAAGTGATGATTATGAAGTTTCAACTGCAACTCATTCAAAGAGAGGTGGTATGCAATTGGGTAAAAAAAATACATTATTAGGAGATTCTCAACCATTATTAATTAACCCATCTAATAAACAAAGACAACAACGAAATGTAGACCAACACTATCAACATCAACAATATCAACAACAACAACAAATATCCAAACCATCTAATAAACCTCAAATTGAAAATAATGGTATCTTACTTACATTAAATGAAAAATATTCTGCCCAAATCTCTAGAGAAGGCACTATAACATCAGCTGAGGTTAAAGGTGATTTACAAATTAGAATTAATGATTCATCACTATCATTTGCACAAGTTAAATTAGCATTGAAGGATAATAATGAGATCTCAACACAATATAAAACACATCCAAATGTCGATAAGAAATTGTTCAATTCGTCATCAATTATTGGATTAAAAGATCCAAGTAAACCATTTCCAAGTAATGATCAAAACTTAGGAGTTTTAAGATGGAAGTCTATATTGAAGAACTTGAATTCTGATGAGCCATTAAATTTATTACCATTAACATTTACCACATGGGTTAACAATAACAATAATGGATCAATTTCTCTAACATTTGAATATGAATGTGATGTTAATAAGAATATTGATGAGATTAATATAATTATACCGATTATCAATGCAACTGTTGAATCATCTGATAATGATAATGTTAGATTAGAGCATACAGATGATGGAATCAATGTTAAGTTGAGTAAATTGGCAGAACATCCTTCAGGTTCATTTGAAATTTTATGTAAAGAGGTAGATGATGAAGAAGCACTATTCCCAATGGAGATTGTCTTCAATGAGATGAAGAAAATCGACGAAAGTAAAGCTGATGTTCAAGTATGCATTGATGGTGTGTTCAATACTGAATCCCAAGAACCATTACCATATGATATTTATTCTAATGTATCTAGCGAAAGTTACTACATTGTTTAAAATAGAGATTTAAATATTTAAATTTATGTAGTATACTTTTTAATTTTATTTCTATTCTATTTTGTCCACCCCTACTTCCAACTTTTGAGTCCAAACGGAACCTATAGAGTTTTATAATTGAGTTATTGAAATTTATAAAAGAAAATAACTTGATCTCTTTAACAAGAAAACGACTATCTCCAAAGTAAATTCTTTCATTTTTTTTTTCTTTCCTTTATCATCAAAGCATGAATAATTTAGGGATAGCTAATAAGGTTCGTTTACATCTCATATACTCTGTTCAATGGTACAATATAACAACATCTGAAATTATTAATGATGACAACACAATAACCTATATATTGAAAGGAGTTTCACCCAATAATTGTACAGAATATATCTTGTCAATCAACAAACGACATAAAGTAACACTCAATGATTTGAACTCATTATTCACTAAAATTGAGCTCTCTGAGAATTTACAATCACTAGACAAATTACTTATAGGCATAATTGATACAGATGGCAGTATTCTTTTCTATAACATATACAAAGGTGTTAAAAAGCTTACAGAATGAGTTTATTTAATACGTTTTATGTTATATAAGCTTTGATATACATGTTTTGAGAGTTGTCATTAAATCTAATGCGTTTTCTTGAGCTACACTATTGTCAACTATATCACAATCACTAATCCAATCAGGGTATTGATTTTCCAATGAAATTCTGATGAAATGATCAGATAATTCTGATATCATATTATAGTGTAGATAGTAATTTATTATCAATTGTATGAATTCCAAATTTGAATGAGATAACTGATCTTTTAGAGAGTTGAAATTAGTTATTGAAGATTTAACCAATTTAATACAATTGAGATTTGAAATTATTGATTTTTTACGATTAATGATATTCAAATCACTATCTAATTTAGATTTCTGTAAATCATTTATAACTGGTGTATCCTTCAATAGTTTTTCTTCATTATTTAAAGTCTCTAAATTGACATCATCAGATCCATTATCCAATTCGTTACCTGTTGAATCCATTATACCCATATTCAAACATAGTTCTAATCCATATTCACGCAATTGCAGAGGTGGCAAATATTGGAATGGCCATGGTAAGTAATTTTTAAAGATTGGACGTGTAAATGATGTATAATTACTTGTATTAACAAAAAAATTATACAATGTGACAATTTTGAAGGTTTTGGTGATATTATACATGATTGAATTAAATAATATTTTCTCCCTAGATGATTTGAATTCTGTCTGTGGTAAGATATAATTACAAATATCAATTATTCCAGTAATTTGGTCATCGTTGGATATTATTAAACATGGTAGATTATGTGAATTTGATATAAAATAATTGGAGTTTGGAATTATAGTTATTTCTGATGATAGTGAGTGTTTATTTATCAGATGTAAAAGAATGAGAGATTCGATATCAAAAGGTGCAATAGATTTACCATCCCCCCATGTGTATATCTTCATGATTAGTGCTAAATAAGAGTTGTAGTTAAGATTATTAGTTTTATTTAAAATTTACGATTTGATGTCAATTTGAAAAAAAAAGATAAAAAAGTGAGCTATTCTCATATATATATACGAGAAATGGTGAATAATCGCTAAAAGAATGTACAGTTTGATGTGATCGATTTATCTTTCTGATTAGTTTTGATCTCAACGACGAGGATGTCAGTGGGAAAGAGAGCAGCAGAAGACAATATTAAGAATTATGATGATAAGAAAGTGAAGAAAGAGAATAAAATTGAAAATGGAAGAGAAACTGGCAATGAACATATCAATGCAAAGAAAGTTGAAGAAGCTAAAGAAGTTAAAGAAGTTGAAGAAGTTGAAGAAGTTGAAGAAGTTGAAGAAGTTGATGGAGTCAAAGAGGTTAAGGAAGAAGAAGATGAAGGTATCATCTATAAATTTTCCGAGTGGAATGATGTCTTACAAAAGGCATTATCTGAAGGGAAAGAAGAGAGAATCACTAAACTATTTGATAAATATTTAGCACAGTATGTTAATGATGGAGATAAATGGACAATGTATATTGAATGGATGATGAATAAGGATGAAAACTTGGATAAGAAAAGAATTGAAAGTTCTTTTTTTAAAGTATTAACTAAGGTTTATAATGTTGAATTATGGAGACTCTATTTAAAATATGTTGAGAAAGTTAACCCAATTACAGCAGATAATACAGAAAATGCTAGAAATACAGTTCTAAAGGCATATCAATTTGCAATCGAAATTGTTGGTGAAGATTTTTTTGAAAGTCATAAAGTATGGACCGATTATTTGAAATATTTATATATGTGGCAAACTGTGACACCAAATGAGGAGAAAACTAAGATGGAATTGATTCGGAAATCATTGAGAAGGTTGATAAGTTTCCCAAGTCTTAAATTAGAGGATAACTGGAAAATATTCATGAAGTTTGAAGAAGATATCGATTTAAATCAATCAAGGAAAATTATAAATGAGTTAAGTAAAGATTACTTGAAATTGAAAACAATCAATGAGGAATTAATTGGAATTGTTCAAAATATAAGTAAATTAAGAGATAGGAAATTCAGTTTGAGACAAGTTCGTAGATGGGAGAAATGGGTTGAATGGGAGAAAGAAAACAAGATGAACAAAACAGATATTGAAGTTAAAAAGAGGATAAATTATGTTTATAATTTAAGTATTCAATATTGTAATGTTATACCAGAAGTTTGGTATAATTATTCTGAATATTTGAGAAATGAGGAAGATAAAAAAAGTTTTGAAATTTTGAAGGATGGAATTACAGTTAATCCTAATAGTTTATTATTAACCAATGAAATTAGTAATGAATATGAATTAAAGGGTGAAATTGAAAAAGTGAAGGAAGTTTGGATTAATTTGATTAAATCTGTTGAGAAAAGTAGGGATATTAGTGATAATCTAACTAGAAATGAAATAATTACATATTGCTTCTGTAGATTAATGAAAATTTTAAATAGACTAGGAGATATGAAACAAGTTAGAATAATATTCAAAATGGGTAGAGGTTTCAAAGGGATTGAATGGAATATTTTCAAAGAATATGCAATGATCGAATATTATAAAAATGAAATAGGTATATCTAAAAGAGCATTTGCAATTGGAATGCAGTATTTCAATAATAATATTAAATTTATCTGTGCATATTTAGATTTCCTAGTATTAGTGAAAGACATGGCAAATTTTAAAAAAATAATTGAAATGAGTTTAGAACAATTTGAAAATGAAGAATATCGAAATATTTTATTCAATAAATATTATCTAGTTGAAGATCGATTTGGAGATATTGGAGCTTTAAGAATGTTAATTAAAAGAAGTGGTAGAGGTGCATATTTATTAGAGGAAGGATTACGAGATAATGATTACGAAATGCGATCACCAATTGCTGTTTTAGATCAATATCGTGTTAGATCCAATGTTGTTCATATCAATGAAGATAAAGTAGCAGAAGAAACAGAAATAGAAACAGAAATAGAAGCAAATCATATAGTCAACCATGATGAATACATTGTAGAATAAAGCACGTGAATATCACGTGTAACCGTTTTCACATTGAATATATTAAATTCTCCGTTTCTCCCTCTTCCCCCCCTCCCCCTCTTTGAAAACCGAAACCGACACGGAAATTGGAGAAATTGAGAAAATTAGTGGGAGAATTAGTGGGAAAATTGCTGGGAAAATTGCTGGGGAAATTGGAGAACGGACCAAGGCATATTTTTTGTTGAAAACTATACTGAGCCACCTTGAAAAATGATTCGCGGAACAGAGTGTCATCATCTATAATTTCAAATTATTTTTAAATTGTATGGGTTGTCATCTTTTCTCTTTCTTTCCTATTTTTTTGTTCTCTTCTTTCTATTATCTTATAGTTGTACATTTTACTATTTACTGTAAATAACCAATCAACACATCTTCCATTTATAGTACGTATTCATCTGTACTTTGTTACAGACAATTGCCATTTGAGAAGTTTAAATAAGATAAAGAGATACATTTCAATAAAAAACCAGGTTAGTAATGCTCAGCATTTATGATTACATCAATTGACTCCACAAATAGAATGGGGTTAAATTTAGCAAATGATTCCGTTGAAATTGAAGTAAAGAGAAAAAATTGCGAATTTCGCGAGGAATAAGTAAGTCACTGAAAAATGGTGAGAAATTGCGAGAAATTGCGAGAAATTGATTTTTCTTTTTCTGTTCCCCCCTCCATCCCGGAGATTTTTCAGTACTTTAAAGAAAAACAAAACAAACACACACGGACAAAGAAGGAACCCTCTTTTGATTCATCTTTGTTCTTTTGACTCACTGAATTCCGATATTTTACGAAATTAGCGTCTTTTTGTTACAGTTTCTGTTAGAGAAAACTGTTATTTGGTATGGTTTGTCCGTTTCTCCATTTCTCCATTTCGTGTTTCCTCGTTTTCTCCGATACTTCTCCTTCCTTGTTTCTTTGTTGGTTTGTTATTTTTTTTCTCCAAATTAATCTCCGCTAACTTCTACCAAGCTCTATTGTTTCATAATGTTGAAAAATGAGAAAAAAAAAATGAGTTTCTGCATACACATATTTTATTGAAACGTTATCCTCTTTAATTTTTACTTACTGCAAGAAAAAGAAAGAAAGAAAATATTCAGTTTACTAACTAATGTTTTATTCTCCTTCCTTTATTTTGATTCTCCTATAGATTTCTTATAATGTTAGCAAGATCAACTAAATCTGCATTATCTGCAAAATCTTTACCAACAGTTCTATCAAAAATGGCTTTTTCAACTACTAGTGTTGCAATGAGAACCGAAAAGGATGCTTTCGGTGATATCGAAGTTCCAGATAACAAATACTGGGGTGCTCAAACTCAAAGATCTTTACAAAATTTCAAAATTGGTGGTCAAAGAGAAGTTATGCCAGAACCTGTCATTAAATCTTTTGGTATTTTAAAGAAAGCAGCAGCTAAAGTTAATACTGAATTAGGTGCTTTAGATCCAAAATTATCAGATGCAATTCAACAAGCTGCAACTGAAGTTTATGAAGGTAAATTGATGGATCATTTCCCATTGGTTGTTTTCCAAACTGGTTCTGGTACTCAATCAAATATGAATGCAAATGAAGTTATCTCAAATAGAGCAATTGAAATCTTAGGTGGTGAATTAGGTTCTAAAACCCCTGTTCATCCAAATGATCATGTTAATATGTCTCAATCTTCAAATGATACTTTCCCAACTGTTATGCATATTGCTGCAGTAACTGAAATCTCAACTCATTTATTACCAGAATTATCTGCTTTAAGAGATTCTTTACAAAATAAATCCGAAGAATTTAAAGATATTATTAAAATCGGTAGAACCCATTTACAAGATGCAACCCCACTTACTTTAGGTCAAGAATTCTCTGGTTATGTTCAACAATGTA
This sequence comes from Pichia heedii, assembly GCA_030579495.1. Classification (NCBI taxonomy): domain Eukaryota; kingdom Fungi; phylum Ascomycota; class Pichiomycetes; order Pichiales; family Pichiaceae; genus Pichia; species Pichia heedii. The sequence goes on along the minus strand of JAKTRA010000021.1, from coordinate 47,854 downwards.
CCAATGGTATCAAAAGAATTGAAACTGCTTTAGAACATTTAAGATTTTTAGCACAAGGTGGTACAGCTGTTGGTACTGGTTTGAATACTAAAGTTGGTTTCCCAGAAAAAATTGCTGAAGAAGTTACAAATTTAACTGGTTTACAATTCTATACTGCTCCAAATAAATTTGAAGCTTTAGCTGCTCATGATGCAATTGTTGAAATGTCTGGTGCTCTTAATACTGTTGCTGCTTCATTATTTAAGATTGCTCAAGATATTAGATATTTAGGTTCAGGTCCAAGATGTGGTTATGGTGAATTATCTTTACCAGAAAATGAACCAGGTTCTTCAATCATGCCAGGTAAAGTTAACCCAACTCAAAATGAAGCTTTAACAATGGTTTGTACACAAGTTTTCGGTAACCACTCATGTATTACCTTTGCAGGTGCTTCAGGTCAATTTGAATTAAATGTTTTCAAACCAGTTATGATTTCTAACTTACTATCATCCGTTAGATTATTAGCTGATGCATCAAACTCTTTCAGAATCCATTGTGTTGAAGGTATTGTTGCAAATACTGATAAAATTGATAAATTATTACATGAATCTCTTATGTTAGTTACTGCACTAAACCCACATATTGGTTATGATAAAGCATCTAAAATTGCAAAGAATGCTCATAAGAAAGGTTTAACTTTAAAGAAATCTGCATTAGAATTAGGTTACTTAACTGAAGAACAATTCAACGAATGGGTTAGACCAGAACAAATGATTGGTCCAAAGGCATAAAGTTGTAGTTGATATCTAATATCATATTATAATGAACTAAATTCCTTTTATTTATTATTTATAAACATAAATAAACACTCAATTAACGAACACGAGAAACTTACGTAACGGTCGACGGGACTTTTCTTTCTTTCAAAACTTTTTTTTACTTTTTTTTCAGCATTTTCCGAGATGGAGAAAGATTTCAAATTTCAGTATTTCAGAGTCTTTCTTTGTTTCCCCATCTGACATTTGCCACTGAAACTTATAAGAACTCAACTGATTTCGACCCTTTTAATTCGAGTTCTTTGATTAAGTTTAACGTTTGATTAACAACACACAATGTTTGGACACGCTAAAGCTGTTTCTAGACGTTCTGTTTCTCATGCCAAATGGTTAAATAGATATTCAATTAATAAAAATTGCAAAAGATTAGCCTCTAATGTTAGTGAACTAAATAGTTATAACCTTGTCAAAAACTCAGCAACGGTTTACAATCATAATCATTTACAAACGACTGAATTATGGAACAATAATAATGTATCCAATGTATCATCCAATGCTTGGCAATTATTGAAGAAAGATTCTGATAAGTCTAATAAATCCAATAAATCTGATAAATCTGATAAGTCTGATAAGTCTGATAAGTCTGATAAAGGAAAGGACAAGAAAGATAAAAACAAAGACACCGATATTGAGAAATCAGATAAGGATGAGTCAAATAGTCCAAAGTCAACATCGACTTCAGGATCACCATCATCATCATCATCGGCAGCAGGAACAGGAGGATCAGATTCATCTTCAGGATCAACACCTCCTTCCGATGATGGCAAGAGTGATGATTCTAAAAAATCTAAAAACTCAACTGCTATTGAACTTCCTGAAGTATACCCTCAAATTGTTGCATTACCAATTTCCCGTCGTCCATTATTCCCAGGATTTTATAAAGCTGTTATCATTTCTGATGTTAATGTTATTAAAGCTATTAAAGAATCTTTGGATAGAAAATATCCATTTATTGGATGTTTCTTGTTCAAGGATGAAAATATGGAAAGTGATATCATTGAATCGAAGGATCAAGTCTTTGAAACAGGTGTTTTAGCTCAAATTACTTCAAATGTTTACACGAAAGATAAAGATACCGGTGTTGAAACTTTAACAACTGTTTTATACCCTCACAAAAGAATCAAAATTGATGAATTATTCCCACCAACTTTAGAATCTTCTTCCAAGGTAAATGTTTCTGATGCCGATACAGTTCCTGATAAAGAGATAATTGAAGGTATAACTGGTGAAAAGGAAGGAGATGAACCAGTCAAGAACAAAAATGACTTGGAACTCGAATCAGATGTTAGTGATTTTAATAGTGTAGAAAAAATCAATAAGATCGAGAAAGATGATGATAATATCGAACAACAAGAAGAGGAAGAAGAAGAAGATAATCCAACTGAATTTTTGAAAAAATATCAAATTACTTTAGCAAACGTTTCAAATGTTGAAGATGAAGTTTTCGCAAAAAATGATCCTGTTATAACATCTTTAACAGCAGCAATTTTAGACGTTTTGAAGGAAATGTCACTAGTTAATAAATCTTTCAGTGATCAACTAGCAACATTCAGTGCCTCTTTACATAGTGATATTTTCAACTGTCCTGAAAAATTGGCAGATTTTGCAGCAGCAGTAACAGCTGGTAATCAAGAAGATTTACAGAAGATTTTAGAATGCACTAATATATCTGAAAGATTAGAAATGGCTTTGACTGTTTTGAAAAAGGAATTAATGAATAAAGAAATGCAAAAAAAGATTGAAAAAGATATCGAAGAAAGAATGGCCAAAAGACATAGAGAATATCACCTAAATGAACAATTGAAATGGATTAAGAAAGAACTAGGAATTGATGATGGTAGAGATAAGCTAATTGCTAAGTACAATGACAGAGTTAAAAAGTTAAATATGCCAGAAGAAGTTAAAAAAATATACGATGAAGAAATCAACAAATTACAAACTCTTGAAACAGTCATGTCTGAATTTACTGTAACCAGAAACTACTTAGACTGGTTAACACAAATCCCATGGGGTAAACAGTCTGTAGATAATTATAATATCAAAAGAGCTAAGACTGTTCTTGATGAAGATCACTATGGTTTGAAAGATGTTAAAGATAGAATAATAGAATTCATTGCTGTTGGTAAATTATTGAATAAAATCAATGGTAAGATTATTTGTTTTGTTGGACCTCCTGGTGTGGGTAAAACATCTATCGGTAAATCTATTGCAAAATCTTTAAATAGAGAGTTTTATAGATTTTCAGTTGGTGGATTGAGTGATGTTGCAGAAATCAAAGGTCATAGAAGAACTTACGTCGGTGCAATACCTGGTAGAGTTGTTCAGGCATTGAAGAAAACACAAACAGAAAATCCTTTGATTTTAATTGATGAAATTGATAAAATATCACATTCTCATAGTGTTAATGGTGGTGATCCATCTGCTGCTTTGTTAGAATTATTAGATCCTGAACAAAATTCAACCTTCTTAGATAATTATATGGATATTCCAATTGATTTATCCAAAGTCTTATTTGTTTGTACTGCAAACACTTTGAGTACAATTCCTGGTCCTCTATTAGATCGTATGGAAGTTATTGAGATTTCTGGTTATATTGAAGATGAGAAGATCAAAATTGCTGAAAAGTATTTAGCACCTGAAGCTAAAAAGAATGCAGGTTTAGAAAACGTTAATGTTGAACTAACTGAAGATGCAGTCAAATCTTTGATAAAGAACTATTGTAGAGAGAGTGGTGTTAGACATTTGAAGAAAAAAATTGATAAAATTTACAGAAAGGCAGCATTAATTGCTGTTGAAACTATTGGAGATGAAGAAATTGATACAATTATCCAAGAAGAAAAGGAAGCCGTGTTACCTGATGGACCAATTAATGATGTATCAACTGAACGTAAATTAAATGGGAAGGAAGATATCAAAGAAGATGAATCTGTATTAGATAAGATCAATGAAAATGCAGATCAAGAAAAAGTTGAAACTAAATCTGAAGAAACTTTACCACAAATTGTTATACCTAGTGATTATAAAGCAGTTATATCATCAGAAAATCTGAAAGACTTTGTTGGAGCACCTGTTTACACATCTGATAGATTATATGAAACAACTGTACCAGGTGTGGTTATGGGTCTTGCATGGACTTCAATGGGTGGATCTGCTCTATATATTGAATCAGTTCTAGAACACGCAATCACTAAAGATTCAACTCCAAAACTGGAAAGAACTGGTCAATTAGGAGACGTTATGAAAGAATCTGTTAGAATTGCATATTCATTCTCCAAAATGTTTTTAGCAAAAAATTTCTCAGAGAATAAATTCTTCGATAAGGCACAAATTCATCTCCATTGTCCTGAAGGTGCAACTCCAAAAGATGGTCCATCTGCTGGTGTCACTATTACTTCATCATTTTTATCATTGGCTTTGAATAAAGCATTAAGACCTGATGTTGCAATGACGGGTGAAATTACATTAACAGGAAAAGTATTGAGAATTGGAGGATTAAAGGAAAAGACAATTGCAGCAAAGAGAGCTGGTGTTTCTACCATTATTTTTCCTAAGGCAAATGAATCTGATTGGATAGAACTTCCAGATAATATCAAAGAAGGTATGACACCAGTTCCTGCTGATTGGTACCAAGATGTATTCGATGTTCTTTTCAAAGATGTTACCAAGGAAGAAGGAAATAATGTATGGAAGGCTGAATTCGACAAAATAAAGGAAGATGAGAAAAAGGAAAAGGAAAACAAATAATGACCTTTGGTTGATTTTTCGATATAGATATAGAAGTGTAGATATAGATGTATATATACATATCGTTTATTTACCGTGATTAGATATTAATTATGTATGCGTGTATATAGTGATGATGGAAAATGTTAATTCCAACATTTGATGATTGATAAAATCTCAGCGAGTTTTGTTGGTTTTTCAATGAAGTGAAAATGTGTTAGAGCATACGCTCAATAATAAAAAGCATGTTCTGTGCAAATAGTTGTTTAAAAATAATATGAATATATACTTGATTTGCTTCTTTGTGCTATCCCTAGTTTTCACAAATGACTGATGTACACCATAGTATGACAGGGAGTGCTGAAACGAACAAAGAAATGTCAACTACTTCCAATAATGTTCAATCCCAAACCACTGAAATATACAAACAAGCATTAACATTCAACGTTATTGCCAAATATGATGCTGCGATTACTCAATTGCTATATATATCATCATACTGTGTTATATATCAATATGATGAAGCTTCTGAAGATTGGATCAAGAGTTCGTATATGGGGCCGATTACAATTTATTCACGTCGAACAATCTGGGACAAATATGATGGTAATTCAGAAATAACTGATGATACTAAGGTTTCCGTTGATGAAGTCGTCAGTTCTCCAACAGGTAACTATTACAGATTTGGATTATTGGTCCTTAATCGTAGTCAACCTGAAAATTTCAGTTTAGGCCTTTTAAGTGATAAGTATTTGAAAGATAATGATATATCTAATGAACGAAATTTACTTATTGAAAAAAGTGATGAGTTGATTATAATAAGAGATTTTGAAGGTAAAGCTTTTGGATTTTGGATTTTCGACGAAAAGGATAGAGATTATTTATACCAACTTTTGATGTATTGTATCGATAAATTAGAATAGTTTTTTATGTAAGGTAGAAAAGACAAGAAAAGAAAACAAAAGAAAATAAAAAGATATTAATGATGTAGGATTAAAACATTATAGAATATTAGAGTTATTTATTTCTGATATCTGATAGATTCTTTATTCTATAATTCGACTGAAAGTACATAATGAACGTAACATCATTGCTTCTGCTTTGATATATCTATGAAGCAGAAGCATCTGCATTTTTCTTTTTTGCTGGAGCACGTTTCTTCTTTGGTGGTTCAGATGATGCAGGTAGAGTACCATTAGCTGCAGCTTGTGCCGCAAGTTGTTTCTTTGTGGGTTTTCTTGGTTTCTTAGGCTTTTCAACTTTCTTTTTAGCACTTGTAGATGCCTTTCCCTTAGATTTAGTAGTTTTACCTTTACTATTTTTACTAACTTCATTAGCATCATTATCATTATTATTATTCCCATTACCTTCGTTATTAACATTGTTATTAGCGTTGGCATTATTCATATAGTTATTGTTCGAACCAGCATTACCATTAATAGCCTTATCAGAACTAAAATTCGAGTTATTTTTGTTGGATATAGAGCCAAAAGATTTATTCTTCAGCCCACCCATTAATGAACTAAAACTCGAGTAACCTTGTTGATTCTGAGAATTAGAAAGTCCTCTAGAGTTTTCATCAACATTGGCGATACTTTGATTTCTCAAATTTTCAATGAACCGTAATCTTTCAAATCTTGGTAATTCAACCGCTTGTTTACTAGATTCTAAATTACTATGTGGGAAAGACTGTGACATAATAAGCATTAGCTTTTCATATTTGGAGTTTGAATGTAAATTATCTAGATGTAACGGTTTGTAGTTCATATTTTCATAGTTTATAGACTTCTTCTTTTCTGAGAATTTAATAAATTTATTAAAAGTTGATGGAATATTGACCTTTTTATTCTTCTTACTAAAGGAAGTTTCAAAGTCTATAAGTTCTCTCATATCAGTACGATGTGGATAAATCATTCGATCATGTGCTTCATCATATACAGGTTTTATCATTTCCAATACTGGCCATAACGATTTATCCTTCAAATAAGGGTTTGAGATTGGTTGTAGATTGATACTCCTATTGGAAGCTGTCAGTATTTCACTTTCATATGTTAGAACAAATGAATCACCAAACATTTGAGTATCAGTAGTAACACAGAAATCTTCATACAGGGCAGATTGTGTTAGTCTTAAAATAGTTCTATATTCCTTATACTTTTTCTGAGGTTTGGTTTGCTCTTTCTGTATATTTGGTTTAGCCCCTGTTGTACTGTTACCTTCATTTGTTAAATCTTTTCCATCTTGATTGATATTTTGTTTTGCACTTGCTTCGCTTTCGTTTTTAGTAAAATTTGGATCGGTCAGATTATTCGTTGATGAAGGTACCGCAGCTGACGATGATACTGGCGCTGATTCTGTTGTTGATGATGTCGATGAGGAGGTAGCAGAAGATGAGGAGGTATTGTTTAGCAATTTGTTGGACACTCTATGATCTAGAACTCGTAAAATTATATTTCCATCATATAGAGGAATATTTCCATCATTTATAATTTCAACGAGAGAATCAGGTATTACCTTTCTAGCTATATATTTTAAGAATTCTTTGATTGCTGGATCTAATTTTTGAATTAGGTTATCACTATGTCCAAATCTATAATGATCATCATAAATGTGGAAATCTAAAGATGGAGGACAATTTTCAAATTTTTTCAAAAGTTCTTCATCAGATTCATAAAATCGTTGTGTCTTGGCCTTTTTCCTAAGATATTGCATTTTTAGGAGATGCTTTTGTTGTGAACTTAATTTTTCGTATTGTTCACTTGTTAGACCGAATAGTTTTTGTTGCTGTTGTTGCTGCTTTTGTAGTAGTAATTTTCTTTGTTCATTTTGTTTTATTTGTTGAATTTGGGCTTCTGTGAAATCAGATTTTTGTAAAGTATTATTCATAGGTGCATTAACAGGTGCATTCACGGGAATATTAACAGGAGCATTGACAGGAGCATTGACGGGTGCATTAACAGCGATATTGATAGGTGCATTGACGGGTGCATTGACGGGTGCATTGACGGGTGCATTGACAGGTGCATTGACAGGTGCATTGATGGGTGCATTGACAGGTGCATTGACAGGTGCATTAACAGGTATATTAACAGGAGCGCTGACATGAGCGTTGACAGGAGCATTAACAGGAGAAGCATTGATAGGAACATTAATAGGAGCATTAACAGGTATAGGAGTATTGATAGGCAGATTGATAGATGTGTTGACAGGAAAGCTTGAATTACTGACAGTTGAATTAGCAGATGGATTGATATTAGTATTTAAGGAAGAATTGAGAGGAATACTAGCGTATACATTATTTGAAGGTGAATTAACAGGTAAATTACCATGATTGTCAAATGTTTGATTATATGAATGAATTAAAGGTGATTGCGTATTACTTATTGGAGATGAACCATTTGCTTGTAAGTTTAATGAAAGGTGAGAAGATGTATTAGATGGTAAGGATTTACCTGGAAGGGATTTCCCTGGTATAGTTTTCCCAGGTATTGATTTACCAGCTACTGCGACATGTTGTCTAGCTTGATGATGATTTAACATGGAGGGTGAGTTGTTATTTGGCACAGTTTTACTAGAAATATGATCATGATTTTGTCGTTGTTGTTGCTGCTGCTGTTGTTGTTGCTGCTGCTGCTGCTGTTGTTGTTGTTGGATCAACCTCTGTTGCATTTGATTCTGACGAACAATTTGTGCTTGACGAATCATTTGTTGATGTCTTTGAAGAATTTGTACATCAGCACGAGTGAGTTCACCACTTCTAAGAAGTTGTTGAAACCTTTGTTGTTTAGTTATACCTGGTCCTGGTTGTATCTTTCTCAATAATGATTGAACATACGCAGGATTCCATCCAGTTCCATCTGTATTAGGAGATGAAGCATTAGTTGGAACTTGTTGTCGATTATTGATGTTGTTCATGTTGTTCACGTTGTTCATATTATTCATATTGTTAACGTTGCTAATGTTAGTAATGTTGTTCATGTTGTTCATGTTGTTGACATTATTCACGTTATTCATATTATTCAAATTATTTATATTATTCAAACCATTCATATTATTAATATTACCAGTATTATTTACATTATTCATATTACTGATATTGTTTATGCTGTTTATATTGTTGACATTGTTGATATTACCAATATTACTCACATTGTTCATACTATTCATATTATTAACATTATTAATACCAGTAATGTTGTTCATATTATTCATATTACTTATGTTATTGATATTATTCACCATCGACATGTTCGGCGAATTGTTATTGGTATTGGGGTTGTTAATAGTAGCATTACTATTCGACATATTTGCCATATTCATATTGATATTCATATTCATCATGTTCATCATATCAAGGTTATTGCTATTCAAATTATTCATATTACCACTATCGATATTATTTACTACAGAACCTTGTTGATTTTGAAAGTTCTGATTGAAGTTTATCATGTCCTTTTGATTGGGAATGTCTTGGGACAGATTATATGCACCGCTAGAGTTCATTTCTAGTGCACAAAATCTATAGTCACACGATAATCTTGTTGATTTACTAACTAATTATCTTCATTCACAGAATAACTGTTTCGTATCACAATGAAATTATTTCATTCCGTCAATCTCGTCTCTCTTTCACTCTTTTTCTCTCTATGTGAGAGATGTGAGAATCTGAATTTCCGAAAAAGTGGTGTCAAAATTCCGAGAATGTTCGGAATTTTTGTCACTTTTGGAAAGAGAAGAAAAAAATTGCGACGCAAATTTGAAGAAAGGAGTAGTTTCACTAAATTTTCCGAATTTTCTTCACGAATTTTTTTTTTTCATTTTTTCCATTCTTTTTTGCCCCTGGGATTTTCTCTCTTTTTTTTCATTCCTTTTTTTTCAATTCCGACGTTTTGGGATGGAATTTTCTATGTTGCCATCTTATCTTCTCTTTTCTTTTACTTGAATCTAATCTGTTTTATTCTGTTTGTTCATTCTGCTACTTCCTATTTTGATCTAATATACCATTCTACAAGTATATTATTGTTGAAAAGAAAGATAAAACTATTTCTGCAAATTCAACTAAGAAGTTCAGTGTTTGTCTATTATCAAGATTTTCTTTCACATTTTCACACTTCTTCGTTAGATACTTTAAATTCTTTACTATAATAACAACTGATATATTGTTCACTTCTGGCTATACAGTTTCCATTTTTTTGAATTTTCATTTCATCTTGAGTTATTTCGTCGAGTTTGGTCATTCCTAGTTTACCTTAAATACGCCAAATTTTCCATTTTGTTCCATTTTTTTCTTTTTTATTTTATTTTCTTTTATTCCATTTCACTTTATTCATTCAAGTTTTGCATCCTAATACTAATATCATCTCTCAATAATTTCAAAAAAAAAAAGAATTCCCTTTTCACATTAGTTCTCAAATCTTACTTTTAATTTCACTTTACACGTTTAATTTCTCCATATAAAACTTTGCTTTCGGTGTTATTCAGTTCAGAAACAATCCATTCAAAAAGTATTTTTATTTCCCTCTCAAAAGTTTTAAGTTTAATAGATCTTCACTTCTTTCTCAAATTTTATTGACAAATAACTAAATTAATTCTCTTATAATGTCAAATTTCAATCAAATTTTACCACAGCATATACATCAACAAAACATGAATTTAAACAATCATAATAATTCTCATAATAGTTATATGTCTAATCCTGATTTGAATTCAAATAATAATAGAGTTAATACATTTCCGAATCAAAACATGTATTCCAATATTCCAATGCAAAATACAAATTCTGTTGCTAGTAATTTTGATTTGTATAATGATCAAAATAACAATTCTCAATTCAATCTACTGAACCCAAACTTGAAATCACCTCAATTCATTAACCAATTCTCTTCTTCTACACCAATCTCGGTTCCTTTATTGAATCAATCTTCAACAAATACCAACTTATTACAAAGTAACAACTTGATTCCTTCTTCTGTTTCTATGACACCTCAACTAAGCATTAACTCTCAACTGGGATTGAATGAAATCAATCCTTCAGAATTGAATATCAATATCAATGATAACGATAATATTAATAATAATAATAACAATAACAACATGAACTCATTTAATTTAAGTTCAAACTCAAGTAATTATAATTTACTACCCGAAGTTTCATCTGTTCCTTCGAGAACCGTTTATTTGGGAAATATTCCAAGCGGAATCACTACCAATGAATTATTAAATCATGTTAGATCTGGTACTGTCGAATCATTGAAACTGATTCCCTCCAAAAACTGTGCATTTATATCATTTTTAGATGAGAAATCGGCAACTTTATTCCATTCAGATGCAATATTGAAAAGATTAACAATTAATAATCATGATATAAAAATTGGTTGGGGTAAACCAAGTCCAGTTCAACCAGCTGTTTTATCATGTGTTCAAAGATATAATGCAACTAGAAATGTTTATATTGGGAACTTAAATGAAAATGTTACTGAAGATGATTTAAGGTATGATTTTCAAGAATTTGGTGAAATTGATACAATTAAAATTTTACATGAAAAGAGAATTGCTTTTGTTCATTTTACTAGTATCCTATCAGCAATCAAATGTGTTCAATCTCTACCATTAGTAAATAAATATAAAGATCATAGAATTTTTTATGGTAAAGATAGATGCGCCTTTATTACTAAAACTCAACAACATAATGCAGCACAATATTTAGGTATAAATCCTAATGCTGATAATTTTTTAAACCAAGTTGATAGAGATTTAATTGCAAATGCATTAGTTCAACAATCAAATGCTGCTGCAATGATTGCAACTTCGACAGGTGGTAATTCTAACCTAGGGAATAGAACAATCTATTTAGGTAATTTACATCCTGATTCAACAATTGAAGAAATTTGTAATGTTGTTAGAGGTGGAATTTTACAAAATATTAGATTAATTAATGATCGTCATGTTTGCTTTATTACATTTATTGATCCAATATCTGCTGCCCAATTTTATGCAATGTCATCATTACATGGTTTGATCATTCATAATAGGAAAATCAAAGTTGGTTGGGGTAAACATTCGGGTACTTTACCAAATTCGATCAATTTAGCTGTTGGTAATGGTGCGTCAAGAAATATTTATATTGGAGGTTTAGATAAAATTCCTGATATTACTTTCAATAAAGATAAACTATATTCTGATTTTAAAGAATTTGGTGAAATCGAGCAGATTAATTTTTTCGAAGAAAGATATTGTTGTTTTGTGAATTTCACCAATATATCGAATGCTATAAAGGCAATCGATGGTATCCGAAATAATCCAGATTATCAAAGATGTAAGATTAATTTCGGTAAGGATAGATGTGGTAATACTCCAAGACAATTCCAACTTCCAAATTCGATGAATAATAATTCAATTAACAAAAACAATGAAGTTAATGAAAATGATCTAACTAACAATATGGGAAATTTGAATTTAAATAATAATGGAGAAATCTACAATGAAAATAATCTTTCATATAATAATCATACATCTACATCTAATAATTTCTACAATAACGCAGGTAAATTAGATGATTTCGATGATGATGACGACGATGATGATGATGACGAAAACGTATACATAGATGAATCTAAAGTCAGATACCAACCATTGGGTATTATTTTACAAAACTCTTCTAATAATGGTGAAAATTAAGTTTCAGTTAGATTCTAGCTTCAACTTCATTTCATTCCAAAATAATCAGATATTCGTACATATGAACTATATAAAAATGTCATTTTAATACTTCTTTTCTTTTTCTTTTTCTTTTTCTTTTTCTTTACTTAACTTTACTTGTCTCTTTTATTCTCTTCTCTCTTTGTTTTACTTCTAATCTTCAGCTGTATGTATTTATTTAATTTCTTTTACTATCTTCATCTCCTTATCTTGCTCTTTAGAAAAACTGATAATTTTTCACTCATCATTTTCCAGCAAATCCGAAATATATCGGATTTGAGCGCCTCCTGGTTCCCAATCAGGCAACTTGCGCGTGTCCTTATCTCACACTGTGTATCGGATTTGCCATTAACTGGCTCAATCAAAACCAATATGATATCATTAACTCAACTATAACTATGAGTAATTGTCCAAGTAATCAACATTTTCTTTTTATTGAACAGCATATATTCATTCTATACATTTCTGTATATTGATAAATATACTACAAGTCATTATAAAAGATCCAGTGATATACTTAAAAGAGATCGATTTTAGTTTTGCAGTAAATTTCACATTTTAAGATTTTTTTTTTCTTTCGAAATATCAGATTCAATTCCATTATGAGTAATAATCTAACGGTTTATTATAAGAAATTTTCAAAATTTGTCGATTCATTAGGTGTTGAAACTAAAGGTATTCATAGATACTTACCGAATGAAAGATACAATGAGAATATATGGAAAGCGTATGCATCAACATTAGGACTTTGGATTTCAGGTTGTGGTGGATTGACTTCAATGTCATCGTTCTTTCTAGGACCACTCGTGTACAAACTTGGATATAGAGATTCCTTCATATATGGTATAACAGGTACATTAGTTGGATGTTTATTTGCCGCATATTGTTCAACTATGGGGCCGAGATCTGGATTGAGACAAATGTGTAGTGCTAGATATTTATTTGGTCCCTGGATGGTTCGAGTAGTCAGTTTAATCACAATTATTGGATTTTTAGGTTGGAGTATTACAAATAATGTTTTAGGTGGGGAGATATTGAAATGGCTAAGTAATGGTAAATTGAGTCTATCAGTTGGAATTGTCATTGTGAGTATTGTTAGTTTGGTTGTTGCATTATTCGGTATTGAATATCTCCTAAAATTTGAGAGTATAATTGGATCTTCTGTGTTAATTGTTGTTTTCTTACTATACATTATTGCTGATAATGAATATCCAAAATATAAAGATTTACAAACAGTTGGTCCAAACAATTTAACTATAATTGGTAATAGAATATCATTTTTTGCATTGGCTTACTCAGTTACTGCAACTTGGGGTGGATGTGCTTCAGACTATTATATAGTGTTTCCTGAAGATACTCCACAAATAAATATCTTTATTTTCACATTTCTAGGAATATCATTTCCAACAGTTTTTGGTGCAGTTATTGCTATGTTAATAGGTAATGCAACCGTTGGTTATGATTACTGGAATGAAATTTATCAGGATAAATCGTTGGGTGGTTTATTAAATGTAGTTTTCATTAGATGGGGGAATTTTGGTAAATTCTTGCTGGTTGTTCTTTGGCTCTCATTGATCACGAATAATATAATCAATACTTATTCAAGTGCATTATCTGTTCAATTACTCGATGATTTGTGTTATAGATATCTCAGTAGATGGCTCATTGTGGTGATTATATTTACTATTACATTGATTTGTTCATTAGTTGGTAGAAATCATTTCTCTGAAATTCTATCGAATTTCTTACCCATGCTTGGCTATTGGATAAGTATTTACTTTACGCTGTTATTAGAAGAGAATTTAATTTTCAGGTCAACTTCATTGGTTAAACTATTCCGAAAAGAATTATACGAAATTCCTAAAAATTATAAAGAAGATATCGAGAATATAACTCCAACATTGAGTAGTTCTTTGGATTACAAAGAGGAAAACTTTGTTACTGTAAAATCACCATCACCATCACCATCGTCATCAGAGTTTGTATCAGAGCCAATATCAAATTCTGATATACCACCGTTTGCAACTGTACCTTCCATTCCATACTATAACTTTGAAGCTTGGAATGATAGATATGTTCTAACCAATGGATTTGCTGCTACATTTGGATTTTGTTGTGGTGTTGCTGGTGCAGTTGTTGGTATGAATCAAGTATATTATAAAGGACCACTTGCTAAGTTGGTTGGTGAGAATTCGGCCAATCTAGGTATGTTCTTATCTATTGGTTTTCCTGCTGTCTCTTATCCACTTGCTAGATATTTAGAACTAAAATATTTTGAGAAATAGTTTCATTCTTCCGTAAAAAATAACGTATTAGTGACCAGTTTATAGATTTGATAAAATATATTATTAAGCTATTATATAAGATATATAACGTGTTACCAATACATATTATATATATGTGAAATAAGTGCAAAAAAATGGAGGAAAAAAACATGCAAAAAAAAGATGAAGAAATCAGATTTGATTTAGTAAATCAAAAAAAAAAATGGATAATGCATATTTGACCGTATAGTATAGTGATTTAGTTATTATTGTTTGGTATAAACCAAGAAAGAATATAATATCTGAAAAACCATTTTATTGTTTGCCAAATTGAATCAAGTAGTCTCTTCTTTCCATCATTACTGATATCAGGTTGTGGTATTTGATCATTTTTAATAGCTACTGATTGTGTTACTGCAGGGACAATTTCTTCATCACCACTTGTTGGAGCAGTTTCATTTTGTTGTGACTGTTCTGATTCAAATAGATCCTCATCCTTTTCAATCGATGGGTCTACAACTGAAGTTTGTTTTGCAGTTTGATCGTTTTGTTTCGTATTGTGAGTGTTATCGTTGTGTGTATTTGTCAATTTAATGTTATCAGTGTTTGCAGTTTTTTTGACATTTTCAACTTTGTCGGCATTACTGTTATCAATATCACTGACTTTGGCTTTAACGGGTTCAATGATATTAGCTTTAACAGGTTCAATGATACCAGTTTTAATCTTTTCAATGTTATCAACTTCGTCAACCTTATCGATCTTGTCAACATCATCAGTCTCATCAGCTGTTGTTGTATTTTCATTTTCAGTGACATATATGAAATTATTTTCATTTCCTGATTGATCGGTTTCTACCGGATTATCACCATCACAAATCCATATATTGTTATCAATTACATATTTGTAAAAGATCTTTGTATTTTGCGGGACATCAGTTAACAAATCCAAGTTCCAGACTTTATTTTCTTCTTGGAAATGTAACTTATTAGCAGTTGAATTCCAATTATTGAAAGTTCCTGCAACATTTACTGTTGAATATGATTTATTTGGATCATTTAGCCTAAATTTGATGTACCCCATTCTCTGAAGTTATGACAACTGAATTGATACACTAATGGAAACTACAAGTAATACAGAGTTTATACAAAGCAATTGATTGTTCCAAGTAGTAGAAAAGTGGAAAAAAAAAATAGAAACGACAATTTCAAATGTAGAAGCAGCCAAAAACAACCAAAGACAGAAATGAAAATACAATCATTCACAAAATACAATGCAATCAATTAAATGTATCACCTTATCAGTGAAAACGGGATGCTCTCCATCCAAAAGGGCTGAGCATTTAATCCACGGAGTTTGAAAAAAAGAAAACTGCTTACGTCAGCTGTGTAGTGTAATACATTCTTAATTCAACTGCAGCATGTAATTGTTTGCTGGCTACCATTGTCATATTCACTTTACTAGTGTCTATGTATTTGATATACGTAGTGTATGAAATATAATAGAAGATATATATATATATATAGATAGATAAATAATGGTCTATGAATATTCTATGGAATAACCAATCTCTTCTTGACAATTATTCTGACTCTTCGTCATGCATTCATAGAGTTTATTTCCATCTCTTGCTACCAGCTTCACTCCAAAGTCTTTTGGCCAATATGTCTGTGCACATCGATCTTCTGCATAGTTGATATAATCGAGTACTAGACTCTTTTTAGGATCTCCAAGAACTTTGAACAAAAGACATGTTCTTGTCAAAATAACGTATAAGATTCTATTTGAGAGATTGACAGCAGTACAGGCTCTTGATCCAGCTCCAAATGTGAAATGATATGGAGGAATATCAATAGATGGATCATTCATATATCTTTCAGGAATGAACTCATCGGCACTTGCTCCAAAATGAGTTTTATCATGGTTAGCAGCTTGTGCATTTAATATAACAGTAACACCTTGTGGAATTTTAGTATCCTTATAATTGAATTCTTTAATAGTCTTCCTAGCTGGGATAAGTGGGATAACTGCATACATTCTCAGTAGTTCTCTTATAAATGAAACCGCAAATTCACATTTCTCCTCTAACAAGACCTTCTCATATGCTGTTTCAACATCACCATAAACTGAAATACATTCCTTGTATATTCTCTCTTGCCACTTACCACCATTTGAACTGATTAGTTGTAAAAATATCAAACTTGCAGTTGAACCAATGGTTTCAAACCCTCCAGATACTAACCCAACACAAATACTTTTGATATCATCCAAATTCAATCTACCAGTACCATTTGAATTAGCAAAATCTCCAACGATACTCTTACGTTCATCTTTATGGTTGATTGCTTCTTGTGTTAGTTTATTCAACCAAATATCCCTAGTTCTTCCAGCTTCCAAAGCTTCCCGTTTTCTCTCATTTTCAGGTAACAATCTAAAAAATGGAACAAAATCTTGAATATTATTATTGGTTGAACGAAATGATGATATGATCTTAACAATATTCAAAATTTCAGCTAATAATGGTGTATTGATCTTATCAAATCTTGTCGCATAACTTAACATTGTTGTGAAATTGAGCGCTAGACGTTGTGTGTATTTATATGGAAAGATGAAATTATTCTCAGAATCTTTGTATAGATCTTTCAAAAAGGAATAACTTTCTAAATCAATTAATACGGACCTTTCTTTAATAGCAGGTGTGGTCATATATCTTTGAACATTCAAACGTCTCTTTTTACAAGTTTCATCCCATGGTGATGTTCCAATTGTTAAACCTTGTGAAGTTGAAACTAATTTATGGAATGTATAAAATAATGGTCTATCAATTAATGCTGTTTGATTCTTAATAAACCATTCAATTGCAACATCATACGAGTTGACAAAAACAATTCTTTGTGTACCCATCAAACACTGGAACACTGGTAATCCATTCTTAACAGCAATTTGTTCAATATTAGTTGGATGATCATCTTTCAGGTTCTTCAAAATTCCATAAATCATTGAATTACCAGTGACTTCTGGAATACCTTCAATTTTTGATTTTACTGGTTTGATTGTAAACACATAGATCCATATAAGGAAACCAATGAATATAAATAATGATAATACCAATCCCATCTTGACAGAAAAAGTAGATTTTGGTTCAAAATCAATAAACTTACTCAAAAATCCCATATTTTATCTTTACTTGGTCAAATCAAAATTCAAATAACCTGAATACCTTCACCATCTATGAAAAGTTTAAGAAAATTGTCCATTATATATAGTAAAAATAGCAGTTTAAATTAAATGGAGTACGTTTGGTAATGAATGCGATCTTTTTCAGCAGAGTGTCGCATACACGGTTCACTCATCCTCTTTCAATTATTGCAAGAGATAACACTGTTTAACCAAAATTTTTCATGTATTTTGGTGTTACATATAAGATTATACCTGGTATAATTATCAGTCAATATCCTGTAATAATAATTATGTGATTTTAATGTCCGTCAACTTCACACATTACCATCAAATAGTAAGAAGTTCTATTCTACCTTATCAGTTGATAACGAATCATTATCAGAGATTGAAAGAGCGTTTGTTTTTTCTGTCGTTAATTTTCCGCTGATTTTCCGATCTATTATTTGGAAATTTCAAATCTTACCTAAAGATGCACAACAAACTTCAATTAGATTTAATATCAAACCCTATATCAAAGAAACAGACATCGAGTGGTGATTCAAATGAACCCAGCAAATCATTGAAATTTATCAAAGAGTCTCCACTGTTTGGTAAATTTGAACTAGAATCCAGGAAAGTACTTAAAGCAAACAAACACCTTCCAAACTCTACTGAACACAGTACTTCTTATCTCTTACAAATGGATGATCTATTCTCAAGTGAAGAAATCGAAATACTGGAACAAAGTACTCATCGTCGATCTTCCACCAAATGTTTTAGATGTAAACACAAAAGATTGTCATGTAATTATAGATTTCCGAAATGTGATACTTGTCTTAAAGATAACAGCGAATGTCAAGCATGGGTTAGAGGTTTACATAAACCCATTCCTAGAAGCATACCTTTATTTTTA
Source organism: Pichia heedii (assembly GCA_030579495.1). Classification (NCBI taxonomy): domain Eukaryota; kingdom Fungi; phylum Ascomycota; class Pichiomycetes; order Pichiales; family Pichiaceae; genus Pichia; species Pichia heedii. The sequence goes on along the minus strand of JAKTRA010000021.1, from coordinate 29,284 downwards.
GAAGATAAAGTTGCAAAATTAGAGATTGAACTTGCCAAACTAAAAAATCATCAAGTAATAAACAATGCCGAAGAAGAATGTTATACAATTACGAAATATGTTTCGACTCCAATATTGGAAAGTTTCATTAATTCAGAAAATGAAAATACGATATCATCATTTACTTTATTTTATTTCAATTCTAGTGATTTACCGTCTCCATTTAATAAAATGATTGAAGGTTCAAAACGTGGTAAAATGAAACATTTTATCGAAACTCATCCTCCGGTAGATTTACTTACAATACCTAAAAATGTTTTCAAAATAATGATGTCAAATTATATGGATTTCCATTTACCGCAATACCCTATTATTTCCAGACCGAACTTAACGAAAATATTAGAAACTGTATTGAATCAACCAGAAAAGGCTACATCATTTGAGAAGGCAGTTGTATCAATAACTATGGCAATATCTGCTGCATTAATTACAAATAAGAATGAAAAACGTGCTTTATCTTCATCAAGTGCATTATTTTCAACAACAATTTCAGAAATATTGAAAACTTCATGGGAATCCAAAATGAAGAAACTACAAATAACCTTATTGATTGCACATTATTCATTCACGAATCCATTCGCTGCAGATATCTGGCATATATTGAGAGAAGCTTTAAGACTGTGTATTGATATGGGGTTACATAAGGAAGTTGAATCTGAAGTAATTAATGTTTTAGATGCTGATGATAGACGTCGTTTATTTCTAGTATGTAGTGGAATGTTGAGACATTTATCTGCAGTCTTGAGAATTAAATTTCCAATTTCACAAAGTTTGATATCAGTTGAATATCCGACAATTGTTGATGATTCCTTCATTACTGAACGAGGTATTGATTACTCAGGTCCACAAACTAAAGCTGCTGCTTTACATTTTTATAGTTTTAGATTATGTGAAAGTGAAGTCTGTGATGTATTATGGCATGAAAAGGAAATAACTGGTACAATCGATGAATGGATTAGTTCAATGGAAACTAAAGTTGAAAACTGGTATATAAAGGCTGAAGAGTTTGCGAAAGTTAATCAACTCAGATTCAGATTGATTTGTAAAGCTTCGTTACAGATCAGACTTAGAAGGAGAACACCGAGAATACCTAAACCAACCAATGATTCATTCTTAAAATTGATTGAAGCAATATCTATTCATGTAGATGAGTACTTGAACGATGCGGAAACTGGCCAAGTTTCATATCTTTTAATGGGTGTTCATTATATTGTCGAAGCAGCAATTAATTTACTAGATGTATTATGGTTTGAAAGTGATTGGATATTTGATTATTATTCCATTGATTATTCACAGAAAAAATTAGAAGGATGTATAGAATTATTGAGAAAATTCAGTGAAAGATGGCCTGATATCAACGAATCCAATATACCTGATTATTTAGCAAATCTGAAAGTGGAGGTTCTTCGGAAAAATGATAAACTGTTACCCAAATTGAATGATGAAGATTATTCAAGGATTTCTTTAGAGATTGAGAAACTGGTATTCCCAGATAAATCAGTACACAAGGAATCGCCATATATTGACGATTTCAATATAGTAAGCACCACAAATGATAACATAATTGATGAAGTTAGTAATCTTGGACATCAAGATCAAATGTATGATATTTTACTCTCAGATAAATCGAATTGGAAAGATCATTTTATTGATAACAATTTTTGGGATTTAGATGATCTTCTGAATAAGATGTGCGATTATATTTAGAATATTACTCTTCAATACCCTTTTCTATAGATAGATATAATACAGATTTATAATTTGATTATTTTGAAGCTAGAATTAAGTCAATAAATGACTTTACAGTGTTTGTGTAGTACCAATGGGAACATATTTGTGATATCATGTTTTGACCAAGTACAATATGGTCATTTATTATTTGGTCTGATACGATTCCTTCATAACTTGCGGAATAGAATTTGGATATAAGTACTAGGTTTATTATTGATATTGTAATATTTGAGAATACAATGGGGTACAATATTATTCGTGAATTTTTCAAATCAGTATTGTACTCTTCGATATATTTCAATGAAGCACTAAGAATATTGATGACAGCTGAATCAAAATATAAGTTGCAATCATCACATTTATGAGATAATAGTGGAGATGAGATCAACCATAGTTTGGTAGATTTTGTTGAATGGAATTTCAATAGCTGGAAAAGTTTGAAAACACCACAACTGGAGGAATTTGAGTATAAAGTATTAAAGATTTCTGATTTATCATATGAATTTAACAAATCTGTAGTTAATGAATCATCACCCATGTTTAAAATCTGACTCTTTTCTAAATTTAGCAAAGGTGAACGACCAAGCATTAATGAAATTTCTGAATCCAGAAACAATAAAACCTTCAAAACCTCTCTTTTGGGAACATCCCTTGCAATTACACCGCTCAAGGGTACATCATTTGCAAAATCTCTCAACTGTAGTTTTTCAGCAATATCACAAGCAAGAGAAATTGTTTTCCAAATGGTTTTACCAATTTCAGGGTCCAGTAGTTGATATATTGAGTATAAAATAAGACAAATCAATTCATCACCATCTTCATTACTTATTTTCACCTTCATTAAGTCCATAATTTTCTGTTGAAGCATTATTTTAATTATTGTGAAATCGGATCTTTTCCTCATCAAATGTGAAGATGAGATCAACAAAATCAGCAAAATGAACAATTGTTTTGGTTGAGGATAGTTTTTTACCATTAAGTCAAAATGGAAAAAGTTTTCTGATAATAGGGGGAATTTAGGATATATTTCTGTCAAGTAATTAGAAATCAAGATTTTGGTATGTTCACTTGTAATCAAACTATAATCGAATTGAATGTGTAACTGAGGTACTGAATTAAATTCTGTTGTATTGATTATATTCAATTTATCGAATTTCAAACCAAGCATCATTGAGCTCATATGAACCATTGAAGGTATCGAGCATGGTCCAAAATAATGTAATACCGAATCAGAACCTTCAAGAAAAGTACCATTTTTGATCATATCGTATAACTGTGAATTACTAGTTGAATTGAAAGTTCCAATAATTTCAGAATCTTTATTTGTATGGTTTTCATTTATTCGTTTGTTGATTTTCTTTTTATATTTATCGATTTCATTCTTTAATTGTATAATATTATCATTTAAATTTTTGATATATGCTCTAGGTACATTATTCCCTAAACCTTCATCATAGTATTCACATTGTGTACCCATCGTATTACAGTGTTTGCAGCTGGGTAAGTTGAAATCACATCTTTTCTTTCTTTTTTTACAAAGAGTACACGATGGGAGCATGTCTTCTTTTCTTTTTTCCTCTACTAAGAAGATGGAATAGTTCGTTGATCTGATAATAATGAATGAATCAGATTTGAAATTGTATTAGACTCCATTGAAAATGAAAAAAATAAAAAATAAAAAAAAATAAAAATAAATAAATCATCTACACATTGTGCGATTGAATCAGAGGTTCTGTCGCGTATCTGTGGAGATTAGATTTGTTACTATTCTAAATAATAGAGTTGGATAATTTTATTAAAGATGCTCTGCCTAGTTGATTGTATTGACTCTTATCCATTATATCTATGGTGTGTCGTATTTGTATATTATAAACATACTCTAAAGCCAAATCTCGTTAACTGTTAATTCTATAATGGAAGTTCTCCACAATTATACTTGCTTATGTAAGTATATCTTGCGAACTACATTACAATAATGATAAAGAACGTTTTTTATTTACTATTTAATTTATTTAGTTAAGTTCTATTTATTATAATGATTATTAAGATGATATGATATCGTTATTATTTTTTTTTGTTATGTTTTATATTTATTGATTATTTTAAAAGATTCATTCGATTGAATAAATTATAGCAATGAGAAGATTAAAAAGCAATTTTTAAAAATTAGATTGGTGAAGAACAAGAAAATGAGACAGCATCAGTAGTTTTGAAAATATATTTCATATATTCAACAGAAGCCCATAAACCCATACCAGATAGAGAGAGTGAACCCAGACATAAACCTGTGTAAAAAATAGATAAGAGCCAATATTTAGTAAAGCCACATTTCCAGAAATCAATTAAACTCTTTTTTGCATAGTTTGATTCAAAAGGTCTATAATTTTCGATAAAATTTTCATTTGCAGAAATATATAATGCAGAAATATGAAGTATGAAAGGAATAACATAAGTTAAAGGAATCATTGTTAAAGCAGAAGTAAATGAAGAAACTGCACCAACTTGAGGAACACCTGCAGCAATGACAAAGATAGCAACCCAAGCAATAAAGACAATACCAAGCCAAATCATGAAACCAAGTTTTGAATTAATTTTAATTGTTTTAATAACAAGTGGAACATAATTCTTATAAAGAATTTTACAAGCAATATGACCATATAAAGTTCCTTGAACAAAACTTGTAATAAAAGTGATAAAACCTAAACCTTTTAAAGCATTTTGATTACTAACACCGAAAACAGCTGGAGTTGTTGAGAATTGACCTTGACGTGAATAAATGAAATTACCATAAATTAAATAAATCATTGTAATAAAAGTTTGAGCAGTAAGCATACTTTTCCAAAATTCCCAAGGTTTCCTCATTTCTGATATAACTTCAGGGAATACAATTGAACCAGCAAAGACAAATGATAAATTAGTAATTCCTACAATTCTATTTCTTAAAGTTTGATTTGGGAAAATAGCAAAAGTTTGAACAGCACCTTCAGGTACACCAAGAGTACGTAAAGCAAGTTCCCAATTTGGAGGATCATGACCGATATAACCTAATTGAACAAATAAATTGATATAATTACAGAATGAAACAATCAAACAGTATTTACCAATTAAACTTAATTTTTTAATACTACTAATACACATCATCAAACCCGCAATTAAAACCATCAAACCAACCCAACACATACGATCAGTTCTTAAAATAATAGCACATTGAGCAGCAGCTATAAGAATTGTACCAGTTGAAAGAATAACAGCAATTAATTGTAAGAAGATGACAATTTGTTTAAAAGGTTGACCACCAATAATATAAGCTAAATCTGCAAAAGTTTTAATAGGATATTCCGGGGAATCAAATAATAAGAAAACCCACCAAATAACACCACCTGAACAAAGAGTAACTAAAAAGAAGATTACTAACATAATATTTGAAGGTACATAACCAATCATTGACATTGAATTTGGAACTAAATAAGCACCCATAACTTCAGAAGTAACTATACCAACACCTACTATCCAATGACCAGTTCTCATACTTAAATTTGTATTTTCCCATTTTGGATATTGGAAACCTTTATCACTTAATGAATCAATTTTCAAAGATTTATAAATGAAAGCATTCCATTTTGTTAAGAATTTTTCATTTTTCACATCTTCATATTGTTTTTCAATAAATCTTTGAGCATAAAACATTCTTGTATGAAGATCTGGTTCTTTAAGATAGAATTCTTCATCTTGAAATTCTTTATTGACACTCATAGCGTCATTAGATTGAACAGAAGAATCTATTTGAACGTTTGAAAAATCACCCTTTTCCTCGGACATATCTACTTTAGCGGTTTAAATTTTCAAGAGACTGGGGTAATATAGAAAGGAGAAAAAAGAGCAAAAAAAAATTTTTTTTTTATTAATATTCTTTTTATTCTTCTTTGTTTGATAAATAGAATAGCAAATGAAATAGAATAGAATAAAATAGAACAAATGAAGATCAAAAGAGATGAGATTGAATATGAAAAAAAAAAAAAAGAAAGAAAGAAGAGAAAGAATTATGAAAAGAGGAAACCAGTTGATCTTTAAAAACAATACCGAAATAATATAAGAATTTCAGCAAAAGTTGATTATCTATATCACTTGTACTGAAAAAAAAAAGCAAAGGAGGAAGGGGGAAGAGAGAGGTCGACGAATAAGATATTGTAATATATATTATAATAGATAGATGGAAAAATAAAGGGTTGTTTGAAGTATAATGATAATGAATAATACTTCAATAATAATATTGTGATAAGAGTCATAATAATAACAGAATGAAACGAAATTTTTTTTTTCTTTTTTTCATTGTTAAGCCTCGCGATAGATCGCTGCTGTTCGGAGTCGATCGCTAATAAACATATTTTGATAGCTTTTATGGATATTATCGATAGCAAGTAACGGTGTTTGTATGGATTATTGGTTGTTTCTTCTATTGGAGTGTATATGGTTATAAAGTAGTGGAAGGTTATCTCTATCTCTCTTTCTCTCTTTCTCTTCAGTCTTTATCTTTTTGATATTTGGATTATTCCTCTCTTAATCAGTAAACAACTAAACAAAAAACAAAGAAAACGGTGAAAATGACAGGTATTGATGGTACTTTATTAGAATACTCATATAAACAACATGCATTTGAATTTGGTAACTTGAAATCAGATAAAGTTGTCATCTTTGCTGCTGGTCTTGGTGATAGATTTGCAACTGTCCCATATTTAGTTCCTTTATCAAAAGCTCTTAACAAAATTGGTTGGTCTTTAATTCAAATCGAATTCTCAAGTTCTTCAATTGGTTGGGGTACTGGTAGTTTAGCAAGAGATCATTCTGAAATTGCTAAATTAGTTAAATTCTTAAAATCTGAAGAAGGTGGTTCAAGAAAAAAATTAGGTATTATGGGTCATTCAACTGGTTGTCAAAATACAATCTATTATTTTACTAGAGCTGAAAGAAATGAAGATTATATCGAATTAGATTTCGGTATCTTACAAGCTGGTATATCTGATAGAGAAGCTGCAACTTTATTAATGTCTGAAGAAACTATCGAAGAAGCAAATGCAATTGCTAAAAAATATTTAGATGAAGGTAGACCTGGTGAATTAATGCCTCATAAATATACCGTTAATTGGTTCGATACTCCAATTAATGCTTATAGATGGTATGCTCTTTATTCTAAAAATGGTGATGATGATTATTTCTCTTCTTATTTAACAGATGAAGATTTTAAATCAACTTATGGTAAAGTTGATAAACCTTTATTAACTCTTTATTCTGGTGCTGATGAATATGTTCCTGATTATGTCGACAAAGAATTATTAATGAGTAGATTTAAAGCAGCAACTAAACCTGAAGTTTGGTCTCCATACAGTAAACTAATTGAAGGTGGTTTACATGCTCTTGGTAAAGGTTCTAAAGAAACTGCAATTGATGATTGTGTCTCCACTACTGTCAAATTCCTTGAAAGTTTATAGATAGATATTTAGCATAGTTTGTAATATTCTTATTAAATCTTATAAATAATTAATCATTCCATATAAACACCTGATAAATCGATTTGATCATTCAAACTCTTCTTTATATTAGACATTTTCTTCTTCTTCCTCTTCTTCTTCTTCTTCTTCTTCTTTCTCTATTTTTTTTCTTATTTTTTTCATTTTTATTTCCTTTTTTTTTTTCTTTAATTTCTCATATAATAAAAGCTACAGCCATATTCAAGCCATTATCATATTCTATTCTTTCCTTTCCTTATACTTTGGTCCATTCTTTCATTCTCTGGTAATTATGAAGATATCAAAAGCATGTCTAGCATGTAGGAAAAGAAAAGTCAAATGTCTATTCGATTCTAAAGCCCCTTGCAAATACTGCATTTCAATAGATGAGGAAGATTCTTGTGTTTTATATACAACTCGTGAATACATAAAATTACGTGACTTAGAACATAGAATTGCCGAAAAACCTAATGAATTTATAATTAATGATAGACAAATTGAAAGAGCTGTATCAACTACTTTACAACATCATCCTGAACTTTTCTTTTTAAGTTTTGCCAAAGATTTAAATCATAATGTCTTATTCGCAACTTATATTTTAGCTTCACCATTTATTAATAAAACAAATAAAAAGAAAAATTGTGAAATGTTGAAAAAATTAGAATCTAATGTATTCAATGAACTACAAAATAATATAAATGATCATATAGAAACATTACAATATTTAATTATTATGTTATTGATATATTGGCAATCAGGTAAAACTTTTAAAGGTTATTTAATCGGTGGAATGGCAGAGAGAACTTATAAACTTTTATACAGGGAAAATATAGAAAGTCTGCCATTCTTGAAAAAGGAAATCTTTCTAAGAACAATTTGGTCTTATCAATTGATAACTCTATCATTACATGATGAATCTTCTAAAGATGTTAAAACAAGATTGAATAAATTCCCATTGCCATTAAACAATACATTACTTTTATCTGATAAAAACAATAATAATAATACCCTATTTATCAAAGATATAGATATAGCAAGTTTAAATCCAAATGATTTCACCTCACTTTTAATACTCTCAGCAGAAAGTTGGCTTGATTGTTTAAGTTGGATTTCAAAAGGTGGCAAATATCATTATAGAGAAGCTCCTTGGGAAATAAATAGTGAATGGTATAAATTAGAGAATAAAATTACTGAAATACAAATCAATCTCTCAAATGATGATAGATTCAATACGGAAAATTTGAAAAAATCTTTTAAAATGAATTATAATAATATATATTGTTCCTTCCATTTAACATTATTGATATCTAAAATTATCCTACATAGAGATTTCATACCATTTATACCCAGTGATAATACAGGTGCAAAAGGTCCATTTGATAAATTACCTTGGTTAGAAAATCCTCCACTCAATTGGTGGAAAAATTCCGCTAAAATATGTTTTGATTCTGCTCGTGATGTCGCAATTATAATGAGAGAATGCAGAATTCATAATAAAAAATATATTTGTAATCTTTTCAATGGATTCGTCGGGTTAACTAGTGGTACAATCTTATCATATATTAAACATTTCCCCTATTTTATTGATAATTTTGAAATTGGTGATTACTATAAAGAATGTGTTGAATATCTCAAATTTTATAAAGAGCATTTGAATATAGGTTCTTACTATTTTAAAATTTTAGAGCAAAATGATAAAATATTTGATTTAGCAGTTGAGAGAGGAATCTCATTCTCAATTATTTCAACATTAGAAAAAATGAAAGATGATTTATTAGATATAGCCAATGTGTCAGGACCAGTTAATGAAGAATCAAAACAACAAGTAGAAAATTTCATACAAGATGCTAAAAGAGAACAAGTGAAGAAATATCAATTTCAGAATCAATTTTCAACTCAGTTTGAAAACAGTCATCAAAATCAAAACCAATCAAATAGTATTCCTTTACAATACAATTATACCAATGGAGAAGAAGTATTATCAAGTTCTCATTTAGTACCACAAACAAACATTGAACAAGTTAATGCTCAAAGTATATACCCACTGGCAATGTTTAACTCTCAATTTCTGTTAAATGATGATACAAATATGTCATCAGTTGAAAAACAATTGATATCAGAATGGGCCCAGTTGATGAATTGGGATATTACTGGTGTTAGTATGGATGGAATAGATTCATGGGGTAATTCACAGCTTCAATAGATTTGGAAATTGGAGAAATTGCCTTTTTGGGAAATCCGTCCGATAAGCGACAAGTGCGGCAAGAATTTCGCTGAGAAAACTTCGTTGAAAATTCAAAATTGATATAATTATAAAAAGAGGAAGGAAAGTCTCTTTATCAATTTGGTTTGATACTGTGTATGTGTGTTTGGGTGTATGAGAGAGAAGATTACATGTGTTGAATAGTTTATATAAAGTTGATCAATTGAAGATTGAAAATCGAGAAAAAAAAATGGATACAATAGTTAGAGAATATAGAACACATGTAAAGGCGGGTTTCTTCCCATTACCAGTTGTGATTGTTAAATCAAAAAATGCTACATTATGGGATATTGACGGTAAAGAATATATCGATTTCTTATCCTTTTATGCAGTTGCTAATATGGGTCATGCTCATCCAAAAATTGTTGAAGCTTCATGTAAGGCAATGCAAGAATGTCCATTGGTCAATAGTGCACTAATCAATCCAAGTTATGCAGAACTTGCATTGAAAATTGAAGATTTACTAGGTTATTCAAGAATAGTCTGTATGTTATCCGGAGCCGATGCAACAGATACAGCAACCAAAATTGCTAGGAAATGGGGGTATCTAAAGAAAGGTATTGAAGAAAACCAAGCATTTGTTTTAACTACATCATCGTGTTATCATGGTATTACAATTTCAACCCATTCATTTGCATCAAATAAACATAATCTGTTTGGTCCATATGTCCCACAAGTTGGTTCTATATCTCCATCTGGTATAAACGTTGAGTATGGTGATATAAAATCTTTAGAAAGGGCATTAGAATTAGATAATGCCAAAATTGCTGCATTTATGGTTGAACCAATTCAAGGTTCTGCAGGTATAGTTGATCCACCCACTGATTATTTCAGAAAAGCATTTGATCTTTGTAAGAAGTATAATGTTTTGTTCATTGCTGATGAAGTTCAAACAGGTTTAGGTAGAACAGGTTCTTTATTAAAATCATGGGATTATAAAGTCAGGCCTGATCTAGTGTGTTTAGGTAAAGCTTTGGGAGGTGGTGTTGCTCCATTATCAGCAGTTATAGGAAATCCAGATGTTATGGATATTATTGAATTTGGTGATATTGGATCTACCATGGCTGCTAATCCACCAGCTACAGCCGCAGCAGTTGCAGCTTTAAATGTTCTAATGGATGAAAATATATGTGAACAAGCAAGAGAAAAGGGTGACTTATTGCAGAAATTGATCCTCGATGCCCAATTGGAACAAATCATAAATGTTAGTGGATCTGGTATGTTGCGTGCAGTTGTGTTAAATTCGGATTATATAGATGAAAAGTTCAATGGGTCTAGATTAGCTAAATACTGTGCATCAAGAGGTTTAATAGTTAACAGTGCTGCTGGTGGGAAGAGAGTCAGAATTTGTCCACCACCAACCATCGATATTAAAGACTTGAAGAAAGGTGTTGAAATCTTTATAGATTGTGTTAAATCTTTAACTGACATTAGTGATCCTATTTTGTGAATCAGTATTTTATTCTATCGTATAATTATGTCTCTAAAATTTATATTAATGAAAAAATATACTCTACTATCGGACGTTATAAAAGAAAAACCTAAAATTCAATCAAACGACACATCTGCCATTATTTTTATAAATCTCTCCATCTTTCATAACAAAAGAAGGTGTCCTCAAAGTTGATAGTTCAGCAAATGGACTCTTATCTAATGCAACAATATCTGCAGCAGTACCGACATCCAACCAACCAAATTCTCTACCGCATCTATGACCACCACATGCTAACCAACCATTATATGTCAATGATTTTAAGGCATCACCAATTGGAATCCCAGCTTTAATGAATAGTTCTACCTCACGGATATTCTCCCCATGGTTAAACGTACCAGTATCACCACCACATGCTTGTATAATACCACATTTCCAAGCGTTATAAGTCTTCACCAACATTCTTGAGAAATTATTACCATACAATCTTTCAGCAATTGTCAATGTTGGAACCAATATACAATTATGAAACTTGATTATATCAAGTGTTTCAGCATCACACCAGAATCCATGTTCAATTGTTGAAACACCAGCCTTTGCAGCCATTTCAACAGCTCTGTTAGTAGCACAATGTGCAGCTACTGGACATTCTGCATTTTTGGCTTCTTCGACAAGAACATTCATTTCTTCTTGTGTGTATAAAACTACGTCTGGATTTGGATTTTCTGGAGGAAATCTAATAGATGATAGATAAGGATGTGGTCTAAGTGGTGGGAACCTCATTATACGTTTCCGGTAATCAGCAAAAAACTTAATGACATCACATCCCATACCTAACCTTGTTCTAACAGCTTTACGAATTTCTACTTCACCATCACAGGCTTCACTAGTTTCAGGGATTCTGGTACCACCAATTAAATTCTCCGTATGTGTCTTGATCCCAGTTGTAGAAGCCAATACTTTAGTTGCAACAAATAATCTTGGTCCAATCATAATACCTCTATTAATTGCATCTCTTACATTTGCATCTGCTTCCTGCATTCCTTCGGATCCTAAATCACGGTATGTTGTATAACCACACATTAATGCAGTTTTGCAATGATTTGTTGCCCTAATAACCCTTTCAACAAAACTCTCGTCTCTTTTCTGTTTGGCATTATCAGCTTCATCATATGAATGTAAGAAAATATGTGTATGTGCATCTACAAAACCTGGCATAACAAACTTACCGGTGAGATCTATATCATGTTTTGCAAAATGCTCAATCTTCTCATCAGATCTTTTTCTTGAATCAATGATTAGTCCAATTGCAGGATCTACTAGTAATGATACGTTTTTCTCGATTTCCATAGTTTTGGAATTAAATAATTCACTCGTATGAACCCAAAAAGGTTTAGGTGAAACTTTCCTTATATTTTCAAGTCTCTCATATTCTGCCTTTGATTTCGGAACTGGCGCAATTGATATATTAGAACACAGAGTTGAACAACACTCACACGACATTTACCTTCTTTGATTAGCATCTATATAAAAGACAGCAGTTAGCATTATGTTCAGATCGAGATTACTGTTTAAATATAAAAAGTTTCCAGAAGTGGAATTTTAGAAATGGCACTGACAGCGACAAGATGATGAAACCTGTCGCTTATTGCAACCACGATACAGTCAAATCAATCATCGCAATCAGAGAAACTGTGCCAAGGTGCTGTAACAAAGCGTTGGCGATTCAGTTCTCCAATGGCTGAAATATGGTCAACTTCTTCTGGTGATAAATCTACAAGATCTATATTAGTTTTGATTCTCTCAAAATTATGAGATCTTGGAATAACAGGCCATCCATTTGCAATACCCCAACTTAAGAGCAATTGAGCAACAGATACATCTTTATCCCTGGCTATTTTCTTAAGATCTTCATTCGACAAGAGAGGAGAGCCAATTGATCCTAATGGGCTATAAGCCACTAATTGAATACCCTTTTCTTTACAGTATTTGTATAACTTTTGTTGATTATTAGAAGGGTGCAATTCAACTTGATTAACTTCTGGAATTACGCCTGTACTTTTAATCAATTCATTGAGCTCTTTGATACCACAATTTGCAACACCAATATGTTTAACTTGATTTGGATATTTTTTCTGTAATTCAATCATTGATCTCCATGTATCAACATACGACCAATTCTTCTCGAAATCGATGGAACCATCAGGTAATTTTGGAGTTTTCTTATCATTGCCTTTATGATTTAATGGAGATGGCCAATGCATAAGCCATAGATCGATATATTCAATATTCAAGGATTTTAATGTAGCAAATAAACATTCTTTAGCAGCTGTATGCCATGTATTTGCAAGTTTATCAACAACAAAAATATCTTCTCTAGGTATACCAGAATCATTAATGGCTTTTCCAACAAGTTCTTGATTAAAGTATGCAAATGCTGCATCAATCATTCTATAATTGTTCTGTAAGGCAAACACAATTGCATCATAACCTTCCCTACCTTCTAACTGCCAAGTTCCCAATCCAACGGATGGAATTAAATCCCCCGAACGAAGTTTGAAATTGTCATTAACCATTGATCAGGTATTCTCTTTGTTACCAGAAGTCGTTCAAAGATAACCAGGAATTATTCTTGTCAACAGTCATGAAAAAGAACTTTATTTGTGAAAAGAAAATAGGACGATGTCTGATCAACTCGTTGAATCGGTGGAAGAAACAATTGTACGTAAACGCGACAAACGTTGTTGGAAAGTCGCATTGTCCATTGTTCAACGTATCGCTTCTTATCAGTGAATGTTTCATTAATTATCCATATTTAAATCGTAGTAGTTTCTCTTAACTGTATTCCCTATAATATTTTTGTTATAGGTGGTCAGTAAACGCCATTTAGTATGACATCAAAAACACCCAAATATTTCCCTGTTTCGAATCCAACAATACCATATTGGCATTCAGAAGAGGATAGTTTCAGAAATGTCAGAACAACACCAGATCTACCAACAGAAACTGATATCTTGATTATCGGAGGTGGTTATGCTGGAGCTGCTGTTGGGTACTGGACGTATAAGTTAGCAGGAGAGAATACACCAAACATAGTTTTAGTCGAGTCTAGATACGTTGCATCTGGTGCAACGGGAAGAAATGGTGGTCATTTAAAACCAGATTACTATAGAGAATATCTGAAATTTGAAAAGGATTTAGGTTTGAAAGAAGCTGCATCAATTGGAAACTTTGAATACGATCACTTATCTGCATTGAAGAAAGCAATTGAAGAGTTGAATATTGATTGTGATTTTGTTCTCACTAGAGCATGTAATGTTCACTTAACTAAGAAAGCAGTCACAGGTTGTATCAAGGCAATGGAAGCATTGAAGAAGAATCCATATTCGAAAGTCTTGGATGACGTACAAGTTCAGTATGGCAAGAATGCCGAAATCACTTCAATTGTTGAAGATTCTCCAGTTTCTCTTACATTCACAGCTGGTCATCTATGGCCATACAAAATGGTCAAAGGATTTCTCCAATACTGTATTGGAAAAGGTATGAATATTCAAACTTATACTACTGTTGTAAATATTGAACCTATGAAAGACGGTAGTTATATTGTGAAAACAAATAGAGGTGATATTAGATGTAATAAAGTTGTTCTGGCAACTAATGCATATACAGCAACATTGGCACCTGAATTTGAGGATAAGATCGTTCCAGTTAAAGGTACATGTTCTCATATCAAAGTCACTGATAAACATAAATTTGCTCCATATTTATCAAATACATACGGCATTTGTCGTGATTTCTCAAATCATGAATACTTGATTAACAGACCAGATGGTAGTATTATTGTCGGTGGTGCAAAACCATATTATTTGAAGGATAAGGATGATTGGTATAAGAATGTCGACGATTCTAGATTATTCAAAGGTGATGTCAAAGGCTGGTACAAAACATTCATGCAAGAAAATTTTTATACTTGGAAAGATTATGAAACTGATGTTGATTATCTATGGACCGGTATTTTAGGTTATTCTGTTGACGCCTTACCTTGGATTGGAGAAATTCCAAATTCACCAAACAAGTATCTACTGGGTGGATTTCATGGCCATGGTATGCCCCGTATATTTTTAAGTGCCAAAGCCATTGCAGAGATGCTGTTGAATAATATCCCTGTCACAATGACTGATATTCCAAAACCATTCATGCTTACCCCTGAAAGACTATCAAAGGCCAAAAATACAATTTTGGAAGATACCGGTTATACTACTTTGATTAGAGAACAAAAGCTTTAGGATATATACTAAACTGTATTTCACCAAATATGTATTAATCTATTTTTAACTACTTGGTAGCATCTATAGTGTATAGTCCAAAAACGACTAGAAGATTAAACAACCGTCAAAATCGTAGAAGGCGTCAAAATTGAATCAATGTAAAACAATTTTCTTAAATTTCAGTTCAATTCCATTTTATTCTTCTTACTCATTCTTCATCTTTCCGATTGCCAATCACAATCTACCATTATGAATTATGTGAAGAGTACACGATGTGGTTATTGTCATGGAGGAAAACCTGATGATCAATCATGGGCATTGGAATCAATTGCAGTGAGAATGGCTGGGAAGGGGTATAGTAACAATAGTTCTCTAACTGATGGAAATGCAGATAATATGACTTTAAAAGAATATGAAGATCGAATGAAGAATGGTTGGAGAAGGAGTGGGACATTCATGTACAAACCGGATCTTCTCCGTTCATGTTGTCGTCAATATACCATACGAACAAATTACGACATGTATATAAATGAAGGACATTTCACCCACAATACACGTAAAACATTACGTAAATTCTATAATAGATTCAATGCTCCTCCATGTGGTAACGGTAAGAGTCTACTGGAAACATATTTAGCTAGAGATCATGGGGTTGATTTTTACACAGTATTACTTCCAAACAATTTCTCCATGGACAAATACACGTTATATAAGAAGTATCAAATAGCAGTGCATAATGAACCACCTGATGAAGTCAATGAAGAGTCTTTTTGGAGGTTCCTATGTACAGATCCGTTCAATGAAGATGATGATATAGATTGGGTAAATGTGAATAGAGAGTGGTCATCGATATCAGATGAGAATACCAATATAGGAGATTTCAAATATCTATCGCAATTGCAAGGTCCTGTACATGAATGTTACATTATTAATGGAGAATTAGCTGCAATTTCAGTACTGGATATTCTCCCAGATAGCATATCGGCAGTTTATTTCATATGGGATCCGAAACATGCAAACTTAGGACTCGGAACAATTAGTGCATTACGAGAAATCGTAATGACAGAAATCCTACAAAAGAAATATTATTATCTGGGATTCTTTATCCCTGATTGTCCCAAGATGGTATATAAAGGTCGTTATGGGGGAGAGATACGTAATTATGTTAAAAATGTTTCAGATGGTCCAACTTGGGTGAAACTTGATACTGCAATGAAATGTGATTCTTTCAGAAATGGGCGGTTTGCCGTATTTGACGAGATGGGTAATGATATATCTGAGGCAATATATGGCCCAGATATCGAAGCGGAACCTGAAAGTCTGCAGATTGTTAATAAGACATGCATTTTTCCAACTCCACAAGTAATACCATGATAATGTTGCTTAGAAGAAAAAAAAAACTCGAATTTTTCACTGTTGTGATTAGAGAGAAGTATACTTTTCTGTTTTACCATCTTCAACATTCTTTGTATATACATTAGTTTTTCTCTTCAACAAACAATTATTCTACATGTTTATAGCATCCCGGTGGTCCTCATTGGCGGTTGTAAAACCCCAATTTCGTTCATTTCACTTTATTGCGATAAGAGCATTGAGAAGTTCGTTGAACGCTTCGATTCATTCATCTTCAAATTGTTTAAATACACATAAATCAAAGGTCCTATGCAGATATATCAATACTACGAAGAAAACAGAAAATACTGTTGTTAAAACTACAGCAACACCATTCACAGATGAAGAATTGGAACTTGCGAGAGAACAACGTTTGAAAGGATTAGGTATATTGACCAAATTCCCAGATAAATGGATACCTTATATGGAGTTAATGCGTATTGAGAAACCAATTGGAACATTGTTACTTTTATCACCATGTATGTGGTCAATTACCATGGCAGCATATATGACAGCAGCTCCTTTATTATCCACCATTTGGATGTTATCAGTATTTACTGTTGGTGCATTTGTAATGAGAGGTGCAGGTTGTACAATTAATGATATGTGGGATCGTAATCTTGATAATAAAGTTGCAAGAACTATTGAAAGACCAATTACTTCTGGTAGAGTTTCAATGAAGCAAGCTTGGTGGTTTTTATCAGCTCAATTAGCTGTTGGATTGGTTGTTTTGTTACAATTACCATTAGATTGTTTCCTTTTAGGAGCTTCATCGCTTTTATTAGTTGGTACATATCCATTTTTTAAAAGAGTTACTTATTATCCACAAGTAGTACTTAGTGCATGTTTTAATTGGGGTGCATTGCTTGGATTCCCTGCTATGGGTGTTTGGAATTGGCCAGTTATGATTCCACTTTATTTGTCAGGTTTCTTCTGGTGTATGCATTATGATACAATTTATGCACATCAAGATAAGAAATTTGATATCAAAGCAGGTATCAAATCAACTGCTTTGAAATGGGGTACCTCTTCCAAGACTATATTTAATGGTTTATCAACTGCTCAAATGTCATGTTATTTAATGTCTGGAGCTCTAGCAGGTATGGGTCCATTCTTTTATCTTGGTGCATTAGCTGGTGGTTATAGATTGTTCAATATGACGAAAAAAGTTGATTTAGATAATCCAGAAAACTGTTGGTACTGGTTCAAGGAAAATATCAATACTGGTCATATCTTCTGGATTGGTATTTTGTGTGATTACCTTTGGAAAATCTTTATTGGTTAATTATCAGAGAAAAAAAATTTTTTTTTTAGAATTATATAATGCTTTTGTAATTAATTGTCAAAATATTAATTACTATAAAGATAACAAAAGGGAAATGAAAATATTGAAAATATACAACCATAGACTAAAAGTCTGTCTTTTCAACAATTTCCTCCTCCTCTACGGGTATACTCCATTGTTCAATATGGAAATTAGTTTTACTATTTTTGAAACAGTATTCTTTCAATCTTTTATCCATTATACCCATATTTGTCAACACAGGTAATCGTAAAATATCGACATAACCTTGCTTTATCTTTTCTCTCTGTGTTTTATAGACTTTCTCCATTAGTACATTCAATTCATGTGGGAATGGGACTAATTTCAATACACCATCGAAAATCATACTTTCTAAAATATCCAGTACTCCATTGGTATCTTGATATAATTCACTACTAATACTGCTCATTAAAGTAATGGAACCTGAGTTATTGTTAATTATTCTTTTTAGTCCAAATAAAAATCTAGTAACACTACCAATATCAATCATCTCTGGTGAACATCCATAAATCATTGGATTGAGTAAGTATGGAATTGCAATTCTTATTAGCTTCTTACTTTTAGAATTTTTATGAGTATTCAACTCTCTATCAATAATTTTCTCAATCTGTTTCAATATTATCTCATAACCACCATCCAAAGATATATAACTGATTTCTTGTACACCGGGACTTGGACGGATATTTGATGTTATATCAAATTGATGACAATATTCCGGATATTTACTATTGTCATCTATATTACTATCTTTATTGACATTAGGTTGAAAATCTTTCTTATATCTCCATGCGATTTTCAATTCATTACCGGCATTGATATTACTAACACTCAACTTACCTTCTTGCTCCTGAACAAGATTTTTCTTCCGTTCTTTACTACTACCAGCATAAACATTATTTAATTCATTTCCATAACTTGCATCCATTCCAACAACAATACAATGATTCAATATTTGACCATTTCCAACACGTCTATTCTGTACTATACCTTCACTTATAAAATTTTTGATTAAAACCCCACTGAAATCTGTACTACCATCTTCTTCAATAAGAACCATATTATCTAGTGGAATTCCACCATGAACTAATATTGTATCAATATCCTTCGTACCGGTAGACATACACTGTAAATGAGAAAGTACAATAGAAGGTTTAATACCTGGATGATGCAATTCCTTCTTCTCTTTGATTTCATTACTTCTATCAATAGGTTTGACAATTGGTGCAGAATTTGTATTACGATTTACTGCCATACGATTAAGCATTGGATTAGCTCTAATGGCACCTCCAATGGGACCATTTGATCCAGCATTTGAAGCAATCCTATCTCTACCAGCTATAACTTCTCCTCTCCTTCTAAACGACATGGTTTCCAATACAAATAGAAAGAACCAGTTGTCTATTACAAGGGAAATGAAAAAAAAGACGAAATTTTTCACTTATCCTTTCGTCTCCTTGAATGAGATGCGCTGTAGTTACAAAGGGATCAATCTTGTACAAATTACAGTAATGAATGGTATTGAACTGTATGGTTTGAGTCCTTTATTTATTCTACACTTCGCAACATCGACAGTAAAAGATGGTAAATTCATATACAGTCAAGGAGAGGCAGATAATGTGGCATCATCCAACTGTCACTCACAAGAGAAAAAGACATCACCTTCATTTTTTCTTTTTTTTTTTCTTTTTTCTCTCTTTTTCTGTGATTCTTTCATTTCTTTCTCTTTTTCTTTTGATACTTTTCTTTTGTTAACGTTTGCTACAGTCTATTTCTCCTTGAATCAACAACAATGAATCCTCTCAAACAGGGCAGTGGGAAACAAATCCATCCTACGGATGATGATGATGATGATGATGAGACATTATATCATGAAGAAAATAACAATAAAACTGATATTGGTGACAAAAAAATGCCATCAATGGCGAAATATATTGTTGGCTCAGAGAAATTGGATTTGGAGTTAGAAGGTACAACATTGAATGATGGTGAAAGTGGTACATCACATCGTGTCTCTTTACAAAATGGTACGGATTTCGATCATGTCCATATCAAGCAAATGAAGTACAATCAAAATAAAATGTTATTAGATAGGAGTATCAATAGCACCATTGAAATGTTTAAACAATTCAAAGAAAATAATATCAATTCGCCAATTCATTATCCTATTGAACAAATGATTGATAATGGTTATGATTCGAAATTAAATAATATCACATCTAAAAGAGCTTTGAAATTGGCAAATAGTAGAAACTCTTCACCAATCCCAAGTTCCAATCCAGAATCGGCATCTGTATCACCTTTGCCATTATCAAATGAAAATTCTGATGCTAACGGCAATTCTACATTCAAATTCGATATTTTAAAGCTAGATTTGAATTTAGGTTTGAAGAAAAATAACAATGATGACTTCAT
The DNA here is from genome assembly GCA_030579495.1 of Pichia heedii. Classification (NCBI taxonomy): domain Eukaryota; kingdom Fungi; phylum Ascomycota; class Pichiomycetes; order Pichiales; family Pichiaceae; genus Pichia; species Pichia heedii. The sequence goes on along the minus strand of JAKTRA010000021.1, from coordinate 8,919 downwards.
TAATAATCTTGATGACTCCACAATTACAATGTTACTCAATACCAAGTTTGAACAAATTTTGAATCATTTGAAAAATTTAAAAGAAAGAGTTGATGACACATCATCAAAAGTATTAATTACTGGTGACTTAAATTCTGGTAAATCAAGTTTCTGTAATAGATTATTAAGAAGAAATATTATGCCAGTCGACCAACAACCATGTACCAATGTTTTCTGTGAAATTATCAATTATCAAGAGAATAAATCAATTGAAGAAGTTCATGCAATTCCAATTGGTGCAGAATATAATATCAGAAATCAAAGTACTTATAATAAGTTTAGTATTGATCAATTAGAAAATTTAGTTTATGAAAATGATAAATACTCGTTATTAAAAGTTTATATCAATGATAATAGACCAACTAGTGAAAGTTTGCTTAAAAACGGTATAATTGATATACGACTCATTGATGCACCAGGTTTAAATTTAGATTCATACCAAACTATGCAATTATTTTCAAGAAAGGAGGAAATTGATTTAGTTATATTTGTTGTTAATGCAGAGAATCACTTCACATTATCAGGTAGAGAATTTATTTCAAATGCTAATAATGATAAAAAATTGACATTTATAGTTGTTAATAAATTTGATTCAATCAAAAGGAAAGATAAATGTATTGAAAAAATCATGGAACAAGTTGGAGATTTATCTCCTGAAACTCATAAAGATTCAGATGATTTTGTTCATTTTGTTTCATCGAATGGTATTGATAATAAACCTGGTAATGATCCACATAATGATCCAAGCGATAATCCAAACGATAACTCAAACAATGATCCAAATTTTGATAGATTGGAAGCATCGTTGAGAAATTTCATTGTTGATAAGAGATCCGTTTCAAAATTATTACCTGCTAAGAAATACTTAAGTAAAATATTACAAGAAACTTTGATTTTAATAAATATGAATATCAAAGAGTATAATTCCAATAAAGAAGAGATTAATAGAGAACTCAATGAAATCAAACCTAAATATGATGAAATAATCAAGAAATCTATTAAAATCAATGAAAAAATTATGAATATTATTGATGAATATTCGGATGATGTTTATGAGAATACCAGAAAGAATATCAATGATAAAATTGATTCGTTTAGCAAGATTGATAAAATTGATAAATCTGTTACAATATTCAATATTGATCAATTTATCCAAAATACAAAATTAAAAGTTGTTCATGATATTCTATCATGTATTGAGGATAGTGAAGATTATGGTAGATTGAAAACTTTGCATGGAATTCAGAATATAAGAAAATTAGGTAAGGATATTTTAGGTGATGATAAATTAATTGAACATAAATTTAAGCCTGAATCGATGTATTCACATAAAAGGGATTATGAACTCAAAAATCAAATCAATATAAATTTTGAGATAATTGACTTGATTGATTTTGATTCAATTATAGGATTTTTCCGAAACATACAAACCATTTTCAGTTTCAGTAATTTCAACAATTTTTCTAAACTCAACAATGAAGAACTAACAATCAGCTCAATTTTATCCTCCAATATTTTCAAAACTAGTATATCAAGTATTATAATATTATATGGACCAAAGATGATATCATTATTTACAGGTGTGAGTTCAATAATTAAACTACCAAGATTTTTAACTATTTCAGCGGTTGGGATTTTAGTTGGATATCCAATTTATTATTTCATTAAGGAATCACCTAAAAATGTTCATAAAAACATTATTAAGAAGATTCAATCGAATCTAATCAAGGATGATTATATTCATCTGAATAGTTTACGTATTAGTAAAGAGGTACGTAAAGTACTCAATTATCCTGCTAAGGATGTATCTGTTGGAATCAATGGATTGATTGAACGTGAGAGTAACTTGAAGTTAAAATTAGTCAATAAAGTTAATATAGTAAAGGGTAATTTGAAGTTTCTACAAAATCTTAAGGAGAAAGTTGAAATTCAACAAGAGATAATAAACGATTTCCAATTAGATATTGACTGATTGGATTTTATAATGATTCTTAACAAGTACATAGGTTTGTTTTATAAAGTGTTTTTGTATTTAAAGTATGATATTTTTTTTTTCAAAACTTTTTTTTTTCTTCTAATTTCTATCATTTCTAGCTCTAAAAGCGAGAAATAATGGATTCATCATGATTTACAAATAATAACTTGAAATGTAATCTACCATCAATCTTAACGGGATTTTCGAATATTTTCATCAGAGTGCAATGATTGGAAGAATCATTAAAGGAGTGAATTACATTCCAAGATATGTAAGAACCCAGAGTACATTATCTATCAATCCGAATATACTTGATTTAAGAATTGGTTTGATAAAGGAAATCAGGAAACATGAGAATGCAGATTCACTCTATGTCTCTCAAATTTCATTAGGTGATGAATCAACAGTACAAGTATGTTCTGGATTAGTTGGATTGATTCCTATTGAGAAACTCGATGGACAGCGAGTTGTTGTAGTTAATAATTTGAAACCATCGAAAATGCGTGGGGTTAAATCTGAAGCCATGTTACTCTGTGCAGATGCTGGTAATGGGAAAGTTTCTACTGTTATCCCACCATTGGATAAGAATCTTGGTGAAGTATTGGAATTTGATGGATTTGATACTGTTGAAAAGAAAAGAATCAAGAGTAAAGTATTTGATGCAATTGCTAATGATTTGAAGCTAAATGAGAAATGGCAAGTTGTATGGAAGGATCATTTATTAAGTGGAGGTAAATGTGTTGCAGGAGAAGATGATGAATCTTATATTGGAGCACAAGTTAGATAATAAGTATATTATATATACCACTTAGCTTAATGAAAGAGTTGATGATATGGTGTGTCCCAAAAGGGAAATTTTGAAATTCACTTTTCCGCATTTTCAATTATTTTTCCAATTATTTTTCAATTTTTCAATTTTTCATTTCATTTCTCTCTTCGACAATAAAAAAAAATTTTTTTTCTTTTTTTCCTTTTTTGAAAAATTTTTTAATTTTTTTTTTTTTCCTCTTTTATCAAGAGTTTTACACTTCAATTGAATCTAAGTATTGATTCTTTCTTTTAAGTATTTATTTTTTATTTCTAATACCAATCATTCTCTATAGACATGGCATTACAGATATCTCCAAAAGATACAGATTTGTTATTGAAACAAAAGAATGTTCTCTCGAAAGAAGTTCTTGATAAATATAGAATTGCAGGAGAAATTACACAAACATGTTTATCATATATTATTTCATTGATCAATGATTCATATCATTTATGCAAACATGATAAATATTCACCAGCGGAATTATGTTTATTGGGTGATTCATTTATGCAAACATTGATTAATAAAAATTGGAAGAAAATTGAAGAAAAAGGTATTGCACAACCAGTTACATTAGATATTAACAATATATTAAGTGGATATTCACCAGAAATTAGCGATTTGAATAATAAATATTTAAAAGTTGGAGATATTGTTACAATTAATTTAGGATGTCATATTGATGGATATACAAGTATTGTTGCGCATAGTATTGTTATTTATCCTGATATTAATAATGGATCACCAGGTCCATTATTAGGAGAATCATCAGATGCTATAATTGCATCATATTTAGCTAATGAAGCAGTAGTTTCATTATTAGCATGTTCATTAACACCAGAAAAAATCCCAAATGGATTAATTGAAAATAATAATAGATTAGTTACAGGTAGTATGATTAGGAAACTTGTTAATTCAATTGCAGAATCTTTTAATTGTGTTGTTGTTCCAACATCTAAAGTTAGAAGAATAAGGAGATTTTTAGCAGGACAAGCAGAAGGTGTTGTTGCAGAAAGAGATTTTAAAGGTGTAGTTTGGTCAGAACAAGATCAAGAAGTTGAATTATTAAGGAAAAGTGGAAAAATCACTAATAATGAAGATTTGAATGGAGGAAGTAACTCATTAACTATTATTGATTCAATTAATGGACGTATTAATGATAAGAATAAAAAGAATGATATCGATAATACTATTCCAACTGATGAATTTGTTGTTGTTGAAGGTGAAGTTTATACAATTGATATTAAGATGAGTCCAATCAATAAGGAAGAAGTTGGAATTGTTACATTAGATGTTAAAGATGAAGAATTTAAGCCAAGTATATTTATTAGGGATGTTTCAATTTCAGAACAATTAAAATTAAGAAATAGTAGGAAATTATTATCATTAGTTGATAAAAAGCAATCAGTTTATCCATTTAAATTATCATATGTTTCTAAAAATTTCCCAATTAAAGGAGAAAATTTAATTGAAGAATTAAATGCAATTGAAAAAGATGTTAAAATATTTAAATTTGGAGCTGTTGAATGTATCAATAAACAATTATTTGTTAAGAAATCTGTTTTAGGTGTAAAATTTATTCCATTAAGAGAAATTTTGAAAATTAGTACATCTACAGGTATAAATGGATATGATGCAAGTAAGGCTTCATTACCAGGATTGGAATTACCATTACCCAAATTAGGAATTACAGGATTGAAAATGAGAACATTAATGAAACATGGTAAAGATGTTACAGTTTCAAGAGAAATGTGTACAATTGCATTAAGTAAAGAAAATGGATGTATTAGATTAAGTGGTGGTAAAAAATATGGTGTTAGTTATGTACATTCTAACTATGAATTAAGTAAAGATATTGCAGGAATTGTTGGAGAATTATCTGCTCTTGTTGAAGATACACGTTTTGGTGTTAATATTGTTGAATGTGGTGTAATAGCATGAATCCTTTGTATAGATATAACTATAAATAAATACTTTAAATGTCTATCTATCTATATGTATATGTAGATAGCAGAACCGTTGCGACGCAGCGACGGCACGGTCGATGGGACGGTACTAATTGGGAAATAAAAACACTGTGCACCAGATGTTTATTGTTCTCAAAATTTGATTTGATTTGTATTGTATTGTATTGTATTGCATTGTTAATGTTTGCGATGTTGATGTTATGATTTGTTATGTGTGTGATTTGCCTTTTCGCCTTCATTCTTGTTTTTTTTCTTTTCTTTTCTCTTCTTCTATTCTCTTCTATTCTCTTTTCTTCTTTTAATACTACTTTCATTCTTCTGCTTTTTTTTTCTTTGATTATTTCTCCCCCCTCTCTCTTCCACGGTTACTGCCAATCAATCTCGTATGTATCCCTCTATCAGACAATTCCTCTCAAATACCTCTTCATCACCTCCCCACTCTCATCAATAGGATAGGAGAGGGCAAAATTAAGCAGCAATTGGAAAAAAATATAATAATAAAAAAAACATGGCATCGATGCAGGCTCAGTAGCTTTATCTCTTCTATCAACTGCATCTATATCTGATTCATTATACAGGTTATATTACATTCAATTTGATATATCTGAATTGATTCAAATAATCACAAGTATCAACTTATTTATTCAAAGGTCTAGATTTATAATAGTTGGTATCTTTTTTTTTTTTTTTTTTCTATGTGTGATGTGTATGTATATGATTTATTTTTTTTCACTTTCTAGCTTTCTTTTTCGTATCTAGATTTCTTTCATCATCACATTTCCCCACACACACACACACAAACACATTTGAATATACTCTTCCAATAATCATGTCATATCCCTTATTGAGCCATTATACATCTTTTCCCAATTGCTGTTCATCTTTTCATACCGCGAAATCAAATCAATTAATCAATCATAACACTATACTAACATTATATTATAACAATATCATTATTCTACAGTAAATTATTAAACAACAAACAATGTCATTAACACGTGAAGATTCTGTTTATTTAGCTAAATTAGCTGAACAAGCTGAAAGATATGAAGAAATGGTTGAAAATATGAAAAATGTCGCATCTTCAGGTGATGAATTATCAATCGAAGAAAGAAACTTATTATCTGTTGCATATAAGAATGTAATTGGTGCAAGAAGAGCATCTTGGAGAATTGTTTCATCAATTGAACAAAAGGAAGAACAAAAAGGTAATGAATCTCAAGTTAAACTTATAAGGGATTATAGAAGTAAAATTGAATTAGAATTAACAAATATTTGTGATGATATTTTAAATGTTTTAAATAATCATTTAATTCCAACTGCTCAATCTGGTGAATCAAAAGTTTTCTATTATAAAATGAAGGGTGATTATCATAGATATTTAGCTGAATTCGCAGTTGCTGAAAAGAGAAAAGAAGCAGCTGATGCTTCATTAGAAGCTTATAAAGCTGCATCTGAAGTTGCTGTTACTGAATTACCACCAACTCATCCAATTAGATTAGGTTTAGCATTGAATTTCTCTGTCTTTTATTATGAAATTTTGAATTCTCCTGATAAAGCATGTCATTTAGCAAAGCAAGCTTTCGATGATGCAATTGCTGAATTAGATACCTTATCTGAAGAATCTTATAAAGATTCAACTCTTATCATGCAATTATTAAGAGATAATTTAACTTTATGGACTTCTGATATGTCAGAAGCTGGTCAAGATGAATCAAATCAACAACAACAACAACAGCAGCAACAACAACCATCACAACAGCAAGAACAACAACAACCTGATAAATATGATGAAAAAAATTAAATACTAAACTCATATTGTCTTTATAACTTATAATTATATACAAAAAATATTATTATTTTGTCTTATTTTACTACTAAGTTTTCTTTATTCCTTTTACCTCTTTCATTATATATTTTATATAGATATACTGTGTATTCTTTATATTATATATTATATATTATATATTGTATTGTATTGTATATTGTATTATAATACGATTTTTTATCCAAAAAAAAAACAAGAAATGAAAGGATAAACAACAAATTTCTTTTAACTTAATTAAAGGCTGCGGCTTTGAAGATGGGAAAAGCAAATTAAAATTGCGAAAATGGAAACTCCAAATTGTCATACTCATGTTTATCAACATTGTCATAATATACTATCAATAATTTACAAACGCAACAAGCTATGGAGTCAATCAATCTCGAGGAACCACCTAAATATACAATTATATTTAAATGTATCAATTTTCTAGTTGCTATATTATCAATTTTATGTGGTATATCAGAATTATTCTCTAAATTTGATTATTTCTTTCAAGGTATATTGATTATATTTATTGGAGTGACTATATTTTATCTTGAGTTCAAGATTCCACCTAAATTATTCACATATGCATCATCATTTTTCTCATTCTTGGGTCGTGGATCAATTTATATAATAATATCAATTTTGAATATGCATGGTAGTATAATTAGATATGGTATTGCATTCTCAATATTCTTAATTGGTTTGATTTATATTAGTTTGGAATTTGTTAATAATATCCAACCTCCAGCTAATATGTCTGGTGAAAATGGATCCTTTAATGATGATTTCGATAATATTATTTAACTTTATTGTATATTTCTTATATTCTATTATAAATTTATATCGTTATTTCAAATACTTGTAATTGCATTGCGTGTTTCCATATCTGTGTTTGGTAAATTACGTAAACTTTGAAAAGTACTTAATTGAATATGGGAAGAACATGAATTTTCATGATCGTAGCATCATGAGATGATTATATATTACGCAAGTGAAGGATCTGTTTAACCAAACAAACACCAACTACAAAATACAGTGTATCAATGAAATGACAATGTTATCAGCAGAATTTGTTATAGATATCAAACAACCAAACGTCAACTACCTTTTTTTTGAAACCATTCGACGGTTTACGGGTACAGAAATCATTAATTTTGTTATTGTTCCAAATCAGTAGCAGGAATTGATTTAGCAGGTTACGTAGGGTTCGAACATGAATGGAAAACAATGTGATAATAATGTATCAATATCACCATCGTTAGATGTAAATAAAATCAATATTAAATTGATCTAGTTAACTTATCATCGTGATTCCAACTATTAATCGAATAAATAATATCAGATAAAATCTTCTTTCTGATATTATATATCCTAGAACGTTTTTGCCTAATAAATCGGATTCATAAAAATTCCCTTCTGTAGTATATTCAATAAAATGTTTAGAAGTTTGATCAAATTGAAGTGCATTGGAAAACTGGATCATTTGATTACTTCGATTATAAGACTAGTTCGTCTACAAAAATGACTATTATTTCGTAACTTCCTAACATGGGTGAAAATATCAGTTGAAATTGGTTCAAAAAAATTATTCAAAATATTATTAATATAGAACAGATAACAATCTTCAAGAGTAACATCAATATTCTCGATAAAAGTGCAAACATTTCAGAATTATTTAGTCTTCTTGATGGCTCAATTGTCAATGGCATAAGTTACCATGTCGATGAATGTTTACTTGATGTAGTTATATTACTGAATTCTCTTTCAAGATACTAGTTTTGCTTCCATCAATGAGTAAATACAAGGATAACTTAATGTCTATACAGTAAATGATGATTGAAACTTCTTTTCTTGTCTTCAATGTTGTGTAATATTTCTATGAACTTACAGAACTTTGCTTTTTATGTTTATTCATTTTTAAGTAATAATGAAACCTTTCTCTTGGTTATCAACATAAAAACTTTGAATAATAGAAGGTTTTGAAGAATGATAGACAATCATTTACACAGAAAACCATTTTCAGTTTTGAAGCTTCACATATATCTGTAAAATTTTACCGACAACAATTGACTGGATGGCCAAGTTGGTTAAGGCGTGCGACTGTTAATCGCAAGATCGTGAGTTCAATCCTCACTCTGGTCGTATTTTTTTTCTTCACATTTTTAATGTATACACCGTTAGACCTAGCGACCGCACTTTTTTACAAAAAATTTCAAAAAAATTGGAAAAGCGATTTTCAGGTTTCACCCATACATTTTTAGTATGGATGTTTGACTCTTCGGAAAATTCGGAATTTTAACAATTTTCGCAATTTTCG